>CAUYLG010023449.1:0-19756 GCA_963573385.1 Cacajao melanocephalus | reverse complement strand
GCGACACGTATGGCTCCTCCGCTGGGAATCTCCCAGTTTGTGGGCCATAGAAATTCGTCTGAAATTGCGGCGTCCACTCGCTCTCTGTGCTTTCACTGGGAGCTACAATCCTGAGCTGTTGTTAATCGGCCATCTTGGATCTCTCCGCCAGGTGATGGTGGTTTTTCTGTTTCTTAGTTTTCCTTTGGCGGACGCCCCTTCCCCGCAGAGCTGGACCTTCCCGGTTCAGCTGTGCTTACTGTGAAACTCTCAGTCCTCAGCATTTGCAATTGCTGTTCTCCTTGTGGGGATGGGACCAGCCGAGCCGGACTCAAAGGGCACCCCATCCCATATACTCCGCACCGAGACGTGCCTTGCCGGGGCACCCAGCCTTATATCTAAAGCAGCAAAACTGCGTATCAATACAATTTGTTGATCTGTTTAATGATTCTAGTGGCTACTAGAGCAGGATAGGACTGGAAAAATATTTGTTTGCTGTACTTATTTTATATTTTTTGTATACTTATATATATTGCATATATTGTATTCTTCTGTTCTATGACTACTTACTGTTTATATATGTATCGTACATTTTAAGCTAACTACTACTTTTGCTTTGTTTTATAAAACCATTTGGCAAAACAGTATCAAATGCTAGAATTTTTTAAATTTATGTCTACACGGGGTGATTTCTGAAAAGTGTAAAAAAATACTTTAAGGAGATTTTTTCTTTTAAGTTTTGTTAAACTTTTGAAACAGGTATTTTTTTCGTAAGACTAAAACTAAACAACTTCTATGTAGGAACTGTCAAATATATTTAGAAAACTTTAAGGCAATGTGCAGTATTTCAGAGGAGATAAGGTAATTAAAGAAGATAGAACTTCTAACTTGGAACTCAGGAAAGAATCTGAAGGGAGAAATAATATTATCAAGGTAAAAGACACTGTAGAAGCAGCAATAAAATAAATCTGGGTAAGCATGACTGGAGACCTTCTGATTGGGCTTTAGAAAATTGCCAAATGAAATGGTGAAAAAACAGATATAAAGATGATTTTGGACAAGATCAGCAGACATGAGAAAGAGAAGACAAAACTTACATGCAGAAAAATAAGAAAACAGTTACTATGACAGAAAATTACGGGAGAAACCTTTCCTGAAATTAAGAATGATTAGAGTACGTTAATGAAAATGGCAGGGTAAAGAGCACTGAAAAATCTTTTATAAAAATACTGAGTACTGTGGTTTAAAAAAATGATCAGAATAACATTTTTCAGTACTCTGTGAACTAAATGATTGTAGCAGTAGAGAGAATACTGGAGATTAGCAAGAACAGTGAGGATGGTGACCTTTTATTTTGCTTTGTTTATATCCAGTCCTCCCAAGCTGTATGTGTTAGCCTTAAAAACAAACATCTGACAAACGTTTAAAAAAAACAAGCAGTCAGGGAAGATATAGTGGCTCATGCCTGTAATCCTAGTGCTTTGGGAAGCTTAGTCAGGAGGATCACTTGGGGCTAGTAGTTTGAGACCATCTGGTCAAAAGAGTGAGCCCCTGTCTCATTTAAATTATCCAAGCAGGTGGCATACACCTGTAGTCCTGGCTACTTGAGGCTGAGGTGGGAGGATCCTTTGAGCCCAGGAGATCAAGATTTCAGTGACTTATGATTATGCCACTACTGCATTTCAACAGAGCAATACCCTGACTTGAAAAAAATTTTTTTTTTTGAGACAGAGTCTCAAAATCCACTGGACTACAGTAATGTGACCTTGGCTCACTGGCTCACTGCAGCCTTCACCTTCTGGGTTCAAGTGATTCTTGTGCCTCAGCCTCCCAAGTAGCTAGGACCACAGATGCTGCACCATCACCCCTGCTAATTTGTTTGTTTGTTCTTGTATTTGTGTTTTTGGTAGAGACAGGGTTTCTCCATGTTGGCCTGGCTGGTCTCTTAACTCCTGGCCTCAAGTGATCCACTCGAATTGGCCTCCCAAACTGATGGAATTGCAGGCATGAGCCACCACATCCAATACCCCACATAGAAGACTATTAAACTCTGAACTTCCGTAGTATGATCAGCCTTTTTCTTGGGGTTGTTTGTTGAAAATTTCAGAGACAACTGTTGAACATCACTGGTTTTTGAGGCAATTGATACAGTTAGGGCAAACACTAAACATACTAAAGGTTAAAAGGAATGAAAAGTCCAGTAGTAGAATGAAAAGTCTAGTGGACTTTAAATAGCTGGGAGATGTCCCTGATATTCTTGGATATGATAATGCCAGGTCTGTGGCCCTGCTGAAGGAAAGTTTGTCAAGGCCTTAGGCCCACAGTTTGTCTTCAAGGTCTGCCCAAATAAGATATAAAATAAGATATAAAAGCCAGTATAGGCCAGGCACAGTGGCTCACGCCCGTAATCCCAGCACTGTGGGAATCCAAGGCAGGCAGATCACGAGGTCAAGAGATTGAGACCATCCTGGCCAATACAGTGAAACCCCGTCTCTACTAAAAATAAAGTAGCTGGGTATGGTGGCACGTGCCTGTGGTCCCAGCTACTCAGGACACTGAGGTGGAAGAATCGCTAGAAAGCAGAGGTTGCAGTTAGCCAAGATTACGCTACGGCATTCCAGCTTGGTGACAGAGCAAGACTCCGTCTCAAAAAAAAAAGCCAGTGTAGAACTATAAACAGCCTGAATAAATGTTTCAATCTGCATGTAGAGCCAAAAGTTGCTGGGTCTACACATCTTTGTCAACTCATAAGCCAAATACTTATCTAACTAGATAGACTTTTAAATTGCTGCGTATGACAAAACACACACACACACAGGATTAGTTTAGAAAAGTCAGAGGACTGTTGTTTACTAAGTAACAGTAAAACAGTCATAACAAACATTAGGGAAAGGAAGAATCTGTTACAGCTGCCACACTGTATTATTTAAAATGTTCAGTTTTCAATAACAACAAAAAATGAGACAGGTACAAAAGTTAAAAAATCACAGTCTATACAAAATAAAAAGCACAGCCCACAGAAATTCATTCTAAGAAAGTCCAGACACAGAACTAACACAGCTTATAAATCAGTCATTTTACATTGTTCAAAGGGCTAAATAAAGAAAGTCATTTGTAAAGAAAGTATGAGAATGATGTTTCATTAAGTGGAGAATATCAATAAGCAGAAATTAAAAAGAACTAAAAAGAAGCTCTGAGCTTGAAAATTATAATAACTGAAATGAAGATTTCACCAGAGTGACTCAAAAGTAGATTTAAACAGGCAGAAGAAAGAATCAGCAAACTTGAAGGTATTTCAATTAAGATTATCCAATATGAGGAGAAAGAAAAACTAATGAACAAAACTGAATGTAGCCATATATAATCTATGGAAAGCCATGAAGCCAGTATACCAACATATACTGTGCCAGATATGGGAAAGAAGAAATTGGCTTAAAGAATAGTTTAATAATAGCTGAAAACTTCACAAATTTGATGAAAAACGGTAATCTACATTCCTAACAAGTTTGGTGAATTACAAAGGATCCATGTCTAGACACAAAACATACTATGGTGTCAAATGACAGATGAATTTTTTAAAGCAGTAAGGTAGAAGTCATTTCTCACATACAAGTATCATTTCTAAAAAAGAATAGCTATTTTCTTATTACAAAACATGGAGCATAGAAGGCAATGTCATGACAGATACAACATGTTGAAAGAAAAGACTATCAATCAAGAACTTGGAATTCAACAAAGCTAAGCTTTCAATATGAAGGTGAAATTAAAATACTTGAAGACAATCAAAATAGCAGCAGTAATCCTGATTATGTAATACTGCCGTAAGAAGAGACATACAGATCAGTGGAATAGAATGGAGAGTACAAAAATAAAACCACACATCTGTATGGCCCATTGATTTTTCACATAGGTGCCAAGAAAGTTCAGTGTAACAAAGAATACTCCTTTCAGCAAGATGGTACTGAAGTAACTGGATATCTACATCCAAAAGATTGAAATTGTTTCCTTTCTTCATAATGTACACAAAAATTAACTCAAAGCAGATCACAGACCTAAATGAGAAAGCTAAAACTATAAAAGAAAAGCCTGAATGAGATACCACCTTGCGTCTGCTATGGATGGGTATTAAAGAAAAGGAAAACAAGTTATTTCCAAGCATGAGAATATTTTGGAATAAGCATAAATTGCTGATGTTGTACAGCCACTGTGGAAAAGTTTGGCAATTCCTGGAAAAGCTAAATGTACATACGATCACCATATGACCCAGATACTCTCTTCTGGGTACACCCTGCTACACCCAAGAGAACTGAAAACATATGTCCACAAAACAGTTTAAATATTATACAAATATTCATAGTATCCTTAGTCCTAATAACCAAAGAGTAGCAACAACTTTAATATCTATCAGTTGGTGAATTGATAAAATGTGGTGTCTCTGTGCAATGAAATATTATTTGACAATAAAAAGTAATGAAGCGGCCGGGCGCGGTGGCTCACGCCTGTAATCCCAGCACTTTGGGAGGCTGAGGCGGGCGGATCACGAGGTCAAGAGATGGTGACCATCCTGGCCAACAGGGTGAAACCCCGTCTCTGCTACAAATATCAAAAAATTAGCCGGGCATGGTGGCACACGCCTGTAGTCCCAGCTACTCGGGAGGCTGAGGCGGAAGAATCGGTTGAACCCGGGAGGCAGAGGTTGCAGTGAGCCGAGATTGCGCCACTGCATTCCAGCCTGGCAGCAAAGCAAGACTCTGTCTCAAAAAAAAAAAAAAAAAAAAAAGTAATAAGCACTGATGAATGTCATAGCATGGATGAACTTAGAAAACATTGTGTTGAAGTGCAAGACGTGTGCATTGTTTAGAATAGGTATATATGTAAAGTCAAAAAGTATATAATTGTTGCCTAGTGTTGGTGGATAGTGACGTTGGTGGATAGTGTTGGTGGATAGTAAAGTAGCTAAAGGGATTTCTTGGGGGGGTGATAGAAATTTTCTGCAATTAGTGTTGAGGCTTGAACAGCTCTGTGAATTTTCACAGCTCTATGGAAACCCACTGAATTGTACACTTTACGGACTATGCAACAGTGACTTTTATGGATGTGAATTACCTCTTAGTGTCCGCCCCCAAAATTGGAATCTTTTAAGCGATTCATTTTCTTCTAAGATATTGAGAGACGAATAAAACTGACGTTTTTCTCCCTGCCCTCTGCTCCCTTGCTCAGGCTGGAGTGCAGTGGTGCAACCTTGGCTCACTGCAACCTCTGCCTCCTGGGTTCAAGCAGTTCTTCTCTCTCAGCCTCCCAAGTAGCTGGGACTGCAGGTGTCCACTACCACACCTGGCTAATTTTTGTATTTTCAGTAGAGATGGGGTTTTACCTTGCTTGCCAGGCTGGTCTCAAACTCCTGACCTCAGGTGATCCACCCTCCTCAGTCTCTGAAAGTGCTGGGATTGCAGGCATGAGCCACCACACCTGGCCAAAGCAGACTATTAATAATCATCATTATATTAGTGAACTTAAAGATCGAGAATTACATAGTCACCCACATCAGAATACTCAATGCTATGCACAGTGCAACAAAGCCTAAAGTTACTGAGGAAAGTGTAGCTTAAGAATTTTATATCCAGACAATTTATTCAAGTCAAAATTAAAGGTAGACATTTTCAAATATCCAGGATTTTAGAAATTAGCACCTATGTGTGATGGAGTTGCTGGTTGGTAATGAAGCAAAAGATGAATTTGTAGAAAGAGTCAAGAATGGAGAAGTAATAAAATAATGAGTTATGATTTTTGAATTAATTTAATTTGAAATTGGAGAAAACATTTGTGTAAATTAAGGTATGTAACATGGTAAATGTGTACAAAATAGTAACTGAAATATTTGCCATGGCATAATGTCCAAATATGTTCATGTTTTCACCTTCTATAGCAAGTGACAGTAGATAATGCCTTTACAATATGATTCCTACATATTATTTTTTATCATATTTTTCTTAGAAGAGTATTGTAAAATCTTTTGTCTTAATAGACATTTGATTGAACATCACTCAAATATAAGACAAATTGAATATTAGATAGTTACTAAGGCTAGACAGTATTATCAATGCACCAAATAGACATTCCTTTTCCTCATGGTGATGGACCCTTAGTATGGGCGTACATACATAAAATTACTTAAACGTATATTAGAATATATCTTGGGAAAGTAAAAGAGCTTAATCAAAGGGATTTTGAGTTTCAGAGTTGATCAGGGATGCCTTGCTGGAAGGATGACACTTTTTGATAGACTTCAGTTTGAATTGCGTCATAGACTTTAAAAAGGAAATGTATGTATTAATCTTACTTCAGTCAGTTTTACTTCAGTCAAGAGGACAGTGAGAATTTGTGTCAAATGCTGCAATTTAGGCAAGTCAAATGAGGACTCAGAATTATTCATTTATGACATCTTCACTGAACAGATTCATTGAAATCATAGGCAAAAAGCCTGATTGAAGTGTTAAATAACTTCAGAGAAATAATGTGAAATGAGACTCACTGGAGATACGAAACAATTGTTAGCAGGACAGATAGGACAAGAAAAGATGGAAATTTTGTTGCTTTAGTGTTGTTTCAAGAGAAAAAGCATATTTGTTTCCTGATGGGAAAGTTCCTGTAGAGGGTGATAAATTGATGTTATAAGAAATAACTGTAAAAAAAAAAAAAAAAAAAAAAAGAAAGAAAAGAGAAGGTATAGTTTAGTGCTTATGTGGAGGAATTGGTTATAAATAGAGAGGAGCATAGCTTGTCTGTGGTAATGTGCAGGAAATACAAAGTTAGTGAATTAGTTGTTAATAAGAGGACAGATGTGGCAGTCAGTGGGTCTTTTTCTGTTTTGAGTTCTTGGTAAGGTGAGAAATAAGATCAATAGGCAGGTAGTATTGGAATTATAAGAAAAATATGGCAAATAGCATCTGCTCAAGATTCATATTTATATATTTAAAGATGGCACCGTCTACATCATGCTTTTGTTTGTTTTCTATCTAGGCTTAGATGTAGATGCTGACACAAAATTATATCAGCCTTGTTTGTGGTTTTGCCAGGCAAGTATTATGAAATGAGACAGGGGCATAGGAATTGAAAAAATATGCAAGAGAACAGTTAAAATGAACAACCATGAATTAACCTGTTTGGCTTATTATTCAAATTGTTATAAAATTTTTGTTTAAAAAACACTTCAAATTTAGTTTTAAAATGTATGTTTGTCCCTCTTTCCATTCTTTTCCTTGTATATGTGCATAGGAAATGCCTGAATAATAATATTATAAATTCTACTGGTATTTCAAATGGTTTGTTTTTGAGCACCCTTTGATTTACTTTTTAAAAATACTATCTTAAATATTAAGGTGGATCATCCCAAGAAAAAGCTGTCTTTTAGAGCAAAGTTGAAGCAACATAAGGGAATGAAGAAGAAATAGTATTACCTAAGTTTGGGGTACATGATATATTGGAGCAAGTATTGAGGGCAATAATACTGTAAAGACACAAAGCAGTTTGGGCATATTTTGGTTGCTGGACTGTGCAATTTATATTTTACTTGGTAGGAAAAGGAGCACTAGAGACTAGGGCAGGAGTGTAAAGTGACTTGATCTTTTTTTTAAGAAGACAGATTGATACCAGTGTCAACCTTAGGAGAGAGAAATGAGGTAAACTGTTGTTTCTGAGGTGGTTGCTGGTAAATGAGGTTTAACAACTGCAAGTTTTGAAAGGTGAGACAATGTAAATGAATGGAAAAGCACAAGCCATGTGCTTGCATTGTAAGACTGCAAAGCAAAATAATACTTACATTTTTATGATATTAATTGAGATAAAATGTATAGTCCAGTAGAAATTCAATAACCAATTTTTAGAAGTGAGATAACATGACCAGCTAAAAATTAAGCTGTGAGTTATAAAGACAGACATACTTCTCATTTCATCACCTCTTTCTTTTACATGTTATTGGGTTGTGTTATTATAGCAGGTTTTACTAGGATTATTGGGACCTTTATTTCCCTAGGTTATTTCATGCCCTTCCACTGACCTCTCCAGCTTTTTCTACTGTTTCCTTTGTGACTTCTTTCTTGCCTCTGCCTTAAATTATAATCTCACTGGTACTGTATCTTTAGCTCACGATTTTCTTTACACTACAGATTCTCACTGTATAATCTCAAGAGTTTCTTAGGTAACATTTTGTTGATGGCTTCCAAATGTGTGTCCATCTTTAGCTTTTAGACTTGAATATTCTGTAGATGGCTTCACATGTCATTCATTCCATCTTCTCAGTTTATTCTTAAATATGACTCAACTTGAGCCTTTATCCCCACTTTTACTACTTCTGTCCTGATTCAAGGTCTCATCATCTGTCACCTAAATGTACTTGAAGCAGGGCACTTGATTGCTTGATCTTTTCAATTCTGCTTTTTTACAAGGCCAGCAGGATGCTTTGGCAAAAATGCTGATCTGACTCAGTGACTGCACTTTTAAAAGCAAAACTTACCAGATCTTTGATAAGAATCCCCAAGAATAGGATACCTTGGAGTCTGTTTGTATATACAAGTTCATTCTACACCTACAGATTCTGATTTTAATCAGGTTGAAAAATTTGCAGACTACCAGAATTAAGTTTGAGCCCCTCTGCCTGATTCATAAACTCCTCCATGACCTGGCTTTGATTTAGCAGTTGGTCACATTTCCCACTGTACTCTGATTTGCAGCAGTATTGAAGAATACACTCTCTTACTGTCATGTCCCACAACCTCTGTGCCTGCTGTGTCTTTTGCATAAAATGGGTGCCATTCTCTTTCAGTCTGCGAGAGTTACCTTCACGTATTTCTGTGGCAGCTGTTAATTGCACTTTGCAACATTCACCAAACCACTTCTGACTCCCCAGCTTAATAGTAATCCTATCTTATGGACACTGAGGATTTATAAAATATTATTATTTCACTGAATGGAAAAATGAATCAATTTTAATAAAAATAATTTACACCAATGTTAACATTAAAAATTGCACTAGAGAGCTCAAAATTATTTTATTTTTAACATATAAAGAATTCTCTAAGAATTTAAAATGGTCACCATTGCCTTTTCTAGGCAATACTCACTATTTATCTGCACTAGAAAAAGTCATTATTGCCCCTTAACAATTTAAACTTACATCATTCTTCAAACACCAGAGTTGATGGATGTTTATTGTGAATTTTATGGATGAAGATTTGAATTCTGACTTTGCCAGTTGCTAGATGTGTCGCCTTAGATGAATCATTCAACTTTTCTAAACTTCATTGTGCTTTACCATAAAATGTCGACAATATTATACTCATGTAGTTAATTATGACTATGAAATAATGTTTTCATTAATCACTCAATAAAAAGTAACTGCGTTATTATGAACACATTTTAAAATAGTCATCTGTTCATGTCTGTTTTTCTACTGAATTACAAATTTCTTGAGTCTATTACCTCTACTTGTTTTTTTTTTTTTTTTTTTTTTTTTTTTAGATATTAATCAAGCTCTTTTGCCCAGGCTGGTGTGCAGCAGTTCAATCTTGACTCATTGCAACCTCTGCCTCCTGGGTTCAAATTATTCTTGTGCCTTAGCCTCCCAAGAAGCTGGGATTATAGTCATGTGCCACTATGCCTAACTACTGTTTGTATTTTCAGTAGAAAAGAGGTTTTGCCATTTTGGTCAGGCTAGCCTTAAGCAATCCAAACACATCCACTTCCCAAAGCACTGGGATTACAGGTGTAGGTCACTATGAGTGGCCTTGGGTTCATTCCTTTTAAATTTTGCACCCCAGATTCTGATTTATAGTTTTGAATCATTGTTTAATTGAATTAAATATCCAGCCAAAAGGATAATGAAAATACATTCAGCAGAGGAATGACAACAACAACAACAAAAAACTAAAATGGAAAAGGGCAAATTAAAAAAGTTTGTTGGGGTTCTGCTCCTCTGTGGTTGGTCTCCTGCTGTGTCATACAGGCCAGTGGGGCCCAGAACACAGAGAACATTACTCAGTGTTTCTCTAATGGACTGAAGATTGAAAAATCCAACTTTTGTGATAAATTAAATTGTACTGCTTTGTGTGTATTCATTAGTCTGTGCCACACTTTCAGGTAGTAGCTGATGTCCACAGTGGTGTGTAATGCGAGGTTGCATTATATGGGAATCATATTTTTAGTATTCACTACAATCCAGAGGGTATTTCTTAATAAATTTTTTTTTTACTTTTGTTAATTTTGGAGTCCCAAGCATAGCATCACACTTGATTTCCCTTACTGTGGAACACTTAAAAGTTTGGTGTAGATTCCTTGAGTATAGTGTTGGAAATCATATGTTCACTTATTTGGTAAGTAAGGATTCTTTTTTTTTTTAATACATAAACATGAAACAGGCTGCCTTAAGTCATTTAAGAAGATAGTTAAGTATATATCTTACCAGACTGGGTGCAATGGCTCACGCCTGTAATCGTAACGCTTTGGGAGGCAGAGGCAGGTGGATCACCTTAGGTCAGGAGACCAGCCTGACCAACATGGAGAAATCCCATCTCTCCTAAAAATTCAAAATTATCCAGGTGTTGTGGCACATGCATGTGATCCTAGCTACTCAGGAGACTGAGGCAGGAGAATCACTTGAACCTGGGAGGCAGAGGTTGCAGTGAGCCAAGATCGTGCCATTGCACTCCAGCCTGGGCAACAAGAGAGGAACTCCATCTCAAAAAAAAAAAAAGTGTATGTCTTACTGTATTTGCCAGCAGTAGACCCAGACTCATTATTTCCATGATCTCATGTATATATGCTTGTGTGTGTATGTGTGTGTGTGTGTGTGTGTGTGTGTAGTGTTATGTTTAAACAGATTCACATCAGCATTTACAACTGTCTATTTTTATTTGTTTTTTACTGATTGATTAATTGATTGAGACAGTTTCACTCTATCCAGACTGGAATATAGTGGTACAATCTTGGCTCACTGCAACCTTTGCTTCCCAGGTTCAACGTCTGCCTCAGCCTCATAAGTAGCTGGAACTACAGGCACATACCACCATGCCCAACTTATTTTTTTTGTATTTTTAATAGGGACAGGTTTCATTGTGTTGGCCAAGCTGGTGTCAAACTCCAGACCTCAGGTGATCTGCCTGCCTCGGCCCCCCAAAGTGATGGGATTACAGGCATGAGCTACCACATCTAGCCAGAATTTACCTTTCTGACAGACATATTTTGATTTTTAAAAACATAATGATTCTGATAGAAACAGATACAACAATTTTATTCAGAAGTTCTGAATGTTAGGTAGTACTCATAAAATATATTAGGACTAGTGTATACTGAACTTACTAGTAGGACATTATTTGTAAGATCTTCAAGAAGTAAGCTGGGTGCAGTGGCTGTGTAATGCTAGCATTTTGTGAGGCTGAGGTTGGAGGATTGCTTGACCCCAAGAGTTGGAGGGAAAAAGAGCCAGGGTAAAAAATAGACCTTGTCTATACAAAAAAATAAAAAATTAGCAGGGCATGGTGGCACACACCTGTCATGCCAGCTACTCATGAGGCTGAGGCAGGAGGCTCACTTGAACTCTGGAGGTCAAAGGTGCAGTGAACTGTAATTGTACCACTATACTCTAGCCTGAGTGACAGAACAAGAAATGATCCCATCTCAAAAAATAAAATAGAATACTTATAATATTGTATGCTTTTAGTTTATGATAAACAAAGATGACATATATCCTTTCATTAGTTTTGTTAAGTTTTAAAGTATCTGTTGTTATTGTTCATGATGTATTTTCTGTCTTTTCAGTGGATGATGCTGGCAAAATAGAACATGATGGTTCTACCATTGTTGCAGAATCAGAAATGGATCCTTGTAAAGTGGATGGCACTTGCCCTGAAGTCATCAAGGTATACATTTTTAAAGCTGACCCTGGAGAAGATGACTTAGGTAAGAGGAAACCATCAGCATTTTACACATCCTCATTCAAATGTTTCAACCAAATGGTGTCAGAAAAGTAAACTTACTCTTTTTTCTTGATTTTTAAGATTCAGTTTAGATTAGCTAGATTGGAAATTTGAAATATTTTCCAAAGACAACTTTTTAAAGATATTTCTGATTTAGTAATATAAAAATATTATAAAATGTGTAAGCAAAATATGTGAAAATGAACTCTCAAATAATTTTTGGAGCTTTCATCTTCTCTGATAGGTGGAACCGTAGACATTGTGGAGAGTGAGCCTGAGAATGATCATGGAGTTGAACTACTTGATCAGAACAGCAGTGTTGGTGTTCCCAGGGAAAAGATGGTATATATGACTGTCAATGACTCTCAACAAGAAGATGAAGATTTAAGTATGTGGCTATTTTTAAAATTTTACTTTAAGTTCTGGAATACATGTGCTTAATGTACAGATTTGTTATGTAGGTATGCATATGCTATGGTGGTTTGCTGCACCTATGAACCCATCTTCTAGGTTTTTGTTTTTTTGTGGGTTTTTTTGTTTGTTTTTTCTTTTGAGGTGAAGTCTTGCTATGTCGCCCAGGCTGGAGTACAGTGGCACAGTCTTGACTGACTGCAACCTCCACCTCTCAGGTTCAAGTGAGTCTCCTCCCTCAGCCTCCTGAGTAGTAGCTGGGACTACAGGCACATGCCACCATGCCTGGTAATGTTCTGTATTTTTAGTAGAGATGGGCTTTCGCCCTGATAGTACAGTCTCCATCTCCTGATTTTTTGATCCACCCACCTCGGCCTCCCAAAGTGTTGAGATTCATAGGCATGATCCACCGCGCTTGGCCCGTCATCTAGGTTTTAAGCCCCATGTCCATTAGGTATTTGTCCTAATGTTCTCCCTTGTTTCTCTCCCCACTCCCAACAGGCCCCAGTGTGTGATGCTCCCCTCCCTGTGTTCATGTGTTCTCATTGTTCGACACCCACTTATGAGTGAGAACACGCAGTGTTTGGTTTTCTGTTTCTCTGTTAGTTTGCTGAAGATGATGGTTTCCAGCTTCATCCATGTCTCTGCAAAGGACATGAACCCATTCCTTTTTATGGCTGCATAGTATTCCATGGTGTATATGTGCCAGTATGTGGCTTTTTTTTGGGGAGATGGTTTTATGTTTCTACAAGCTGGGGTTTTTTTTTGTTTTTTTAGATGGAGTCTCACTCTGTTGCCAGGCTGGAGGGCAATGGTGCAATCTCAGCTCCCTGCAACCACTGCTTCCCCAGTTTAAGTGATTATACTGCCTCAGTCTCCTTAGTAGCTGGGATTACAAGCATGCAGCACCACATGCAGTTAATTTTTGTATTTTTAGTAGAGATGGCATTTCACCATGTTCGCCAGGCTGGTCTCAAACTCCTGACCTCAGCCTCCTTGGCCTCCCTAAGTGCTGGGATTACAGACATGAGCCACCATGCCCTGCCCAAGTTGTTTTTCTTTTTAATGGAACCAATATTTGAAAAAAATAGCAGTGCTGTTATAGAGATTACTATGTTATCATATTCCAAGGAAAGATATGTATGTTTTGATTGTTGCTTTATAAACTAATAGTGGTGAAAGCCAAGAAACAAATGACTATCTCAACCAGTATCTATTTTTTCCTACTAATGCATTTTTTCTGTGTGATCTCTGTAAACCTAGTCACAAATATTTTTTATTTATTTTCTGCTTAGATGTTGCTGAAATTGCTGATGAAGTTTATATGGAAGTGATCGTAGGAGAGGAGGATGCTGCTGTTACTGCAGCAGCAGCTGCTGTCCGTGAACAGCAAATTGATGAGGATGAAATGAAAACCTTTGTGCCAATTGCATGGGCAGCAGCGTATGGTAAGTTATATAGTAGCTAGGACTGAATGTTTTTGAACATTTATTCACTGTTGAAAATGGTTTCTATGTCTTAGGGTTTCAGGATTTAAGCAAATGTAGAGAAAGATTACATAGTCTCCCTGTTGCCTTTAATTTTAAAATGAACTTTTTTCCTGACTTTATTATGTAAGAATTCAGGAGCTTTCAATCTGACATTTTAAATCTTGGTTTATATGTGACTCATAACTTTACAATTTTGGGAGATAACAAGGGAGTCCAGTAGAGCAACATGCTGCTAGATACAGAAGCTGGGTACTAACCATGGTCTTGCCATAAATATTCCCATAAAAACCATTATCTAAAATTGCAGGCTGAGTGTTTTGGCTCATGCCTGTAAACCCAGCACTTTGGCAGTCTGACGCAGGTGCATCATCTGAGGTCAGGAGTTTAAGATCAGCCTGGCCAACATGACGAAACCCCCTCACTACAAAAAACACAAAAGAAATGAGGTGGGCATGGTGCCATGTTACTGTAATCCCAGCTATTCGGGATGCTGAGGCAGGAGAATCACTTGAAACCAAGATGGGGAAGTTGAAGTGATCCAAGAGTGTACCACTGTACTCCAGCCTAGGTAACAGAACAAGACTCTATCTCAAAAAAATAAATGAATAAAAATAAAAAATAAAATAGGGAATTCCTGTCATTCATGTCAGGACTTCTTCTTATTGTTAATAAAGAATTCCTAATTCTTTAGAATTTATAATGCTGTGTAATTTTGTGTTTTAATGCACATTGTTAGGTAATAATTCTGATGGAATTGAAAACCAGAATGGCACTGCAAGTGCCGTCTTGCACGTAGATGAATCTGCTGGCCTCAGCAGATTGGCTAAACAAAAACCAAAGAAAAAGAGAAGACCTGATGCCAGGCAGTACCAAACAGGTGAGGGTTCATGAGTTCCATGGTGCAGTGTGCTCTGAGACCCATTAGAAGAAACTATAGTATTATGTATCCACAGGGGTGTTTTAATGACAGAACTTTAGCTGCTAGGCCACATGTATTTTTGTGTATTGAATTTGAAAAAAAATTTCAGAATTCAGTGATATTCATGAATGATTTTCTTGGATAAAAAGAAACTGGTGTGGATCAAACATTCAGGAAAAAGAATTAAAATCCTCTGGTGATTTTAGTGGAAGGGAAAATAAATTTCTGAAGTGTTAGCTAATTTTAAGTGAACAAAATTACATGGATCAACTTTTGGCAGCATAAAACAGGTATAATTTACAGTGGAGCAGGCTAAGTACTTAGGTTATTTATAGGACAGATTACTTTTCTGTGTTGTTTTGCTTCTTTGCATATTAAAGTTTATTTATAGGTGTAGTTAAGCTTTACTATTAGTTACCATAAATTTGGCTTGGAGTCACCAAAGCAGAAATATTAGACTTCATTTTTATGAGTTATTTCCTACACATTTCTAAATTGATGTAGCTTTGTCACTGCTTGATTGATTTTTTTTTAAACTGGAGGGGGTGAAATTAGTTTATACTGAATCAAACCAGTTTCTCTTAATTAGTACATTATTAACGCTGAAAAGAAGTAAAAGGAATGTTAATAACTTAGGAGTATTTGCGTAGTTATGTTTAGAACACAAGCTTTAAATTAGTGAGGAAACCAGAAGTTTGATTTAAGCACTCATACTCCTTTATTTTCCTTTGTTAGCAATAATTATTGGCCCTGATGGCCATCCTTTGACTGTTTATCCTTGTATGATTTGTGGGAAGAAGTTTAAGTCAAGAGGTTTTTTGAAAAGACACATGAAAAACCATCCCGAACATCTTGCCAAGAAGTACCACTGTACTGACTGTGATTACACTACCAACAAGAAGATAAGTTTACACAACCACCTGGAAAGCCACAAACTGACCAGCAAGGCAGAGAAGGCCATTGTATGTGATGAGCGTGGGAAGCATTTTTCTCATGCAGGGGCTTTGTTTACTCACAAAATGGTGCACAAGGAAAAGGGAGTCAGCAAAATGCACAAGTGTAAATTCTGTGAATACGAGACAGCTGAACAAGGGTTATTGAATCGCCACCTCTTGGCAGTCCACAGCAAGAATTTTCCTCATATTTGTGTGGAGTGTGGTAAAGGTTTCCGTCACCCATCGGAACTCAAAAAGCACATGCGAATCCATACTGGGGAGAAGCCATATCAATGCCAATACTGCGAATATAGGTCTTCAGACTCTTCTAACTTGAAAACACATATAAAAACAAAGCATAGTAAAGACATGCCATTCAAGTGTGACGTTTGTCTTCTGACTTTCTCGGATACCAAAGAAGTGCAGCAGCATACTCTGGTCCACCAAGAAAGCAAAACACACCAATGTTTGCATTGTGACCACAAGAGTTCAAACTCAAGTGATTTGAAGCGACATGTAATTTCAGTTCATACGAAAGACTATCCTCATAAGTGTGAGATGTGTGACAAAGGCTTTCACAGGCCTTCAGAACTCAAGAAACATGTGACTGTCCACAAAGGTAAAAAAATGCATCAGTGTAGACATTGTGACCTTAAGATTGCAGACCCATTTGTTCTAAGTCGCCATATTCTCTCAGTTCACACAAAGGATCTTCCATTTAGATGTAAGAGATGTAGAAAGGGATTTAGGCAACAGAATGATCTTAAAAAGCATATGAAGACACACAGTGGCAGGAAAGTATATCAGTGTGAGTACTGTGAGTATAGCACTACAGATGCCTCAGGCTTTAAACGACATGTTATTTCTATTCATACAAAAGACTATCCTCATCGGTGTGAGTACTGCAAGAAAGGCTTCCGAAGACCTTCAGAAAAGAACCAGCACATAATGCGACATCATAAAGAAGTTGGCCTGCCCTAACAGTATGTCTACAAACTTGTAACGATGTTGGCCTTGAAGCAGAAAATTCATTTTTTAAAGCCAGTCTTGTTCACATCCATTACTATAGATTGATTTATGCTGTGTAAAAATAGAATAATTGCTTCTAGTCCACTTTTCTTTACATTTTATTCAATAGGGTGTCCTGACTCCTATTAAATTTCTTTAATAGATGAGGAAAAGTAGCAACAATCAAGTTGCTGTTTGTTAATGAAATAATTTGAGATTCTATACTGAATTTTCAGTCTTAGAAGCTTTACTGTTTATTTACATATTTATTGATGTTGATGGTACTCTTCTAAGACAAAATCAGATTGGTAACTATAAAAGTAACATTTTGACCCATTTCTTCCCACACATTTGTCACATTGGAGACATCTGCTAGCATACATGGGAGATTTTACTGTCAAGTCTAATTATTAAAACATGGAAATAACTTGCTTGCTTAATATTTTTAGATTTCAGGACCATGATATTTTACATTTCATGTTCTAGCATTGATTATATAGGATATGGACAATGTTTGTGTTTAAATCTCATTTTGTTTGGCAGGCAAAATGTACTTCCCTTGGCTTTCTTGTTAATATTGTTTACATCTTTTGTCAGCACAGCAAACTTTTAGAAAGTATTATTGAAAAGTTTTACTTATTTTTGTCTTTTATTTTCTATTTGTACAGTTTTGTCTTGCATTGTGTTCTAACACATGAAACTTACTGCAGATTGAATTTTGGAGTCTTTTAGAGGTAAATTGTGGACTCAGGAGTTTGAATCTTGGTGTGTAATTCTAAATCTTGTATGTACACTTTTGTTGCTTATCACATAGTCACACACAACCCCAAATTTTAAACTTACGATGAAAATTTATAATATCCTGAAATATCAAGGGATGTATGAGACTATTTTGTGACTTGCTTTTCAGAGTTACTAAATTTTAGGTGGAGAATTAAAAGGAAAAGAAGGACATTAGAAAGAGTGAAAATCTCTTCACATAATCTTTGATAAAAATGGAATGTAAGATGTTTCTAGAAAGAATGTTTTCATACAACTTCAGCTTCATATCATACATTTTTCTGGAAAGCTATTTCAGGCATAGGTTTCTCAGTTTTTTTCTATTTGCAAAGTAAGGAGGACTAAGGGAAAGCGATGGTACCATGTAACAGAATGAGAGCTAATTCAAAACTAGCAAGTATATCCTGCTTTTTTATTTTACATCCAGTAAAGTTTTAAAAAGACACAGTCAAGTTGATTTTGATTAGAATGAAAAAGTACATGATGAAAATCCACGGCCTTATTTGGAATACATATCACTTTTCAAATTTTATTGTTTATTTGAGCGTTGATGTATTTTAGGCAGTTAATAACTTGTGTGTATGGATATAACATAAAATGAATTCATATAATTAAAAAGAATTTGGTTACTAGGAATTTTGGAGAATGGAAAATACATTTTTAGGTTCCATAAGTTGGCTGTTAGTACATATGTATTTGGAATATTTTAGGGAATTAGAATTTTTTCAACCCACATTACAGCTACCTTCTGGCCTTAGCGTGGTGGTGCTTCATTCAACTTTTGCTGTCAGGTTTTTCTTTTCACCTTTTTCTGTACCACCAATTCAAAAAATATTTATAAGATTAGGAAATATAAATATTTGGTGATTGAAATGTTAATTTGGTCTAGTTCTAAAGTGCTTTAGTCATATTTAAATTTAAACCTAGAACCAACCAAAACCATGTAATGGATTTTGAAAACCTGTTTGGACTTCTTAGCCCTTATACATGTCTCTACCTGATTTTTACCATCTTTCATTATCCTGTTCCTGAAAACGTGAGTTTCCGTTTGAAAATCCCTAAGTGTCTTTCCAATTTGTTTTCTCCCTGAAGTAATATTAAAGGAAGTATTTAAGTGAAAGTTAAAGAGTTTTAAAACATTCTTTAAAATTAAGACAAATAGTTAGCTATTTATATTTTTAAAATAAACTGAAAGCTAAAGAACACAACACTTTACATGCTTCATATTTTTTACATAGTCTGGAGTCATACACAGTTATTTTGTTTTTAGGCAAAGTTTTGAAACCTTTTAAAGGTAATTAAGCATTTGGTTAAGTAAACATGATAGAACATTTGTATAAAGAAAGAAATGAAATTGTGCTTAATGTTATTTACTGTTACTAGTTGCAGGATGGTTTTAATTCTTAATTTGATTAGCAAAGCTAAAAAAGTGGATGTTGAAGTTGAAAGTTTTAAAGAGGTACAAAATCTTACAAGGACATAAATTATTGTTTGGTTGAAAAATAGCCTATTAAATATTGTATGTTACTTCCTCTGTACACATTGTAAAATACTTAAAACTAAAATACTATGGAGAATTCATATAGGAAGTGCGATACTCTTGTAAATGTGTACTTGAGAATAATACGCAAAAATAAAAAGGAGAATATTTTGCTGAATAAATGTGTAGTTGTATATGATGCCAATACTCTTTTTCTTTTAAAACATGCAGTTTTAATATACATAAAATATAGTGAACTATTTTTCTTTCCTCACTTAGTTCATTCTATACATCAGTGGAATGCAAAATGATTTTTATGTAAATATTGGCAATCTTACGAATTTATAAGTAGTATTTCAGAGTAGTTGTGCTAAGTGATGAGTCCTTTGATCAGTGTGTTCTTGAAACTGAATTTTTCATTTTTTTCTTAATGAAAGGTTGTTTTGTTAGCATGTCACTTGCTGAGATAAATTTTCCTTCCGTAAAGTTTTGGTATTTTTTTTTCTTTTTTTTTAATTGCATTTTAGGTTTTGGGGTACATATGAAGAACATGCAAGATTGTTGCATAGGTACACACATGGCAGTGTGATTTGCTGCCTTCCTCCCCATCACCTATATCTGGCATCTTTCCCCAGGCTATCTCGTCCAAACTCCCCACCCCCTGCTGTCCCTCCCCTATTTCCCCATGACAGACCCCAGTGTGTGATGCTCCCTTCCCTGTGTCCATGTGTTCTCATTGTTCAACACCCACGTATGAGTGAGCACATGTGGTGTTTGATTTTCTG
>CAUYLG010023447.1:0-33501 GCA_963573385.1 Cacajao melanocephalus | reverse complement strand
TATATACCCAGTAATGGGATTGCTGGGTCAAATGGAATTTCTATTTCTAGATCCTTGAGAAATCGCCACACTGTCTTCCACAGTGGTTAAACTAATTTACACTCCCACCAACTGTGTAAGAGTGTTCCTATTTCTCCACATCCTCTCTAGCATCTGTTGTCTCCAGATTTTTTAATGATCGCCATTCTAACTGGTGTGAGATGATATCTCAATGCAGTTTTGATTTGCATTTCTCTAGTGACCAGTGATGATGAACATTTTTTCGTATGTTTTTTGGCCTCATATATGTCTTCTTTTGAAAAGTGTCTGTTCATATCCTTTGCCCACTTTTGAATGGGGTTGTTTTTTTCTTGTAAATCTTGTTTTAGTTCTTTGTAGATTCTGGATACTAGCCCTTTGTCAGATGGGTAGATTGCAAAAATTTTTTCCCATTCTGTTGGTTGTAGATCCAGTTTTTTCGTCATTCTTTTGTATTTTCTAGGTGATCATGTCATCTGCAAAGACAACTTCTTTCTTCCTAATCTGTATATGTTTTATTTTCTTGTCTTAATGTATTAGCTAGGATTTCCAGTTTGATGTTGAAAAGCATTGGTGAGAGGGAATATTCCTGTCTTGTTCCTGATCTCAGCAGGAAATCTTCAATTTTATCAACATTAAATATGCTAGCTATACAGTTCTGTAGATATTCTTTATCAGCTTCAGATAGTTCTCTTTTCCTAGTTTACTGAGAGGCTTTTGAAAATCATGAATTTGTTGGATTTTGAAAATCATGAATTTGTTGGATTTTGTAAATGCTATTTCTCCACCTATTTATATTACCATATGATTTTTCTTTAGCTTATTAATGCAATGGATTACATTAATTGATTTTCAAATTTTGAACTAGGCTGGCATGTGATACAACCCACATGGTTGTGATACATTATTATTTATATATATTGTTGGATTTTGTCATTTGGAAGGCTTTTTGCATTCATTTCATGGTTGCTTTTAGTCTGTAGTTATTTCTTATAAAGACTTTGGTGTTGGTATGAAGGTAGTGCTGACCCCATAGGATAAGTTATGAAGTATTTTCTCCGCTTCTGCCTTGAGTGAGATTGTAGAGAATTGACGTAATTTTTTCCTTAAAAGTTTGGTAGAAATCAGAATGAACCATCTGTGGCTGGTACTTTGTTTTGGAAAGTTATTAATTACTGATTCAATTTTCTTTATAAATATGAGCCTATTTAGATTTCTTTTTGTGTAAATATTGGTAGTTGTGTCTTTCAAGGAATTGGTCCTTTTCAACTTGATTATTAAATCTGTGGGCACATTTATTTATAATATTTCTTTATTATCCTTTGTTTTTGAGACAGGGTCTCACTCTGGTTGCCCAAGCTGGAGTGCAGTTGCTCACTGCACTCACTCACAGTTGCTCTCAGCTCACTGCAGCTTTGACCTCCTGGGCTCAAGTGATTCACCCACCTCAGCCTCCCAAGTAGCTGGGACTACAGACACACACCACCATGCCTGGCTAATTTTTTATTATTATTAGAGATGAGGTTTTGCGATGTTGCCCAGTCTGGTCTCAAACTCCTGGATTCAAGCAGTCTGCCCACCTCAGCCTCCCAGAGTGCTAGGATTACAGATATGGGCCATCATACCTAGCCTGATGGCAGAACTTTTTAAGAACAGAGTGGTATATGACACTTTCCAAAACATTTTCTTTTCCCCTCCTCCTATGGAAGCATGAAGGAATTTTTCTCCAATATTCATTGTGAGAACCTCATCTGGTTCCTGGATGTAAAAACTCACAGAACTGTGAGGACCCTATTGTGACTGGATGCCTCTGGAGTTGTTCACACGGAACCTCCAACAATTTATCAATTATAATTGCGATTTTCCTATCCCAACACTGGTTTTTACAGAGGTTTCTGCTCTGGTAAATTGTAATTCTTTTTATATCTATCTGTCTGTCTCTGGTTTTGAGAGCAGTGATTTTTCTCTGTGACCTCATTTCTCTGAGCAATCTAAGTAGCGTTGATTTCATCTTTTAACTTATTGTAGGTATATTCAGATTTTCTATTTCTTCTTGAGTCAATTTCAGTAGTTTATTTTTATAGAAGTTTGTTCTCCAGCTCTGCTTCAGCTCCATCCTATAAAATGAATATGTTTTCATTTACAACAAGGTATTTTCTAATTTCTATCATGAGTTTTTTTGGTTCCTGATTATATAGGAGTATATTTTTACATACTACCCAAATTTGCTTCTGTTATTTATAATTTTGTCAGAAAACACACTTTGTACAATTTTTGTAGTGTTATTTTGTTTAGACTTGTTTTATAACCTGATATACACTCCATCCTGGAGAATGTTTCATGTGTACTTGAGAAGAATGTGTATATTTGGCTGTTGGTGCTTGGCATGTTTTATAGACGTCTGTTAGATCTAGTTGGTTTATAGTGTTTTTCACAACTTCTGTTTTCTTTTTAATCTTCTGCCTACTTTTAGCTATTATTGAAAGTGGATTTGTAAATTATTACTTCCTTCCTTTAATTCTGCCACTTTTTGCTTCATGTATTTTGGTGCTCTGTTGCTGATTACATGTATGTTTACCATTGTTACATCATTTTAATGACTTCAACTTTTTTAATTATAAAATGTATGTATCTTGTAGACAGCATATAGTTAAATCTTTTTAAAAATCTATATCCCCAGTCTCTGCCTTTTAATTATTCAATTCATATACATTTAAGGTAATTCTTGATAAGGTAGAATTTGTTTGCCATTTTGTCTATATCTTTTCTTTTTTCTCTGTCACTGTCTTTTTTTGTGTTCAATAGATATTTTCTAGTATACTATTTTAATTCCCTAGTATTTTATATTAGTTGATGTTATTTTCTTAGTAGTTTCCTTGGGGATTACAATTAACTTATAACAAACTAGTCTGGAGTAATACCAGTTTCACTGCAATTAAAGGAAACTTCCCATATAGCTCCATTACCTCCTTTTCCTCTGTGCTCTTATTATACAAATTAAATTTTGCATATTTTGTGCCCATTAACACAGATTATGTTTTGTCTTTTAAATCAGATATATATTGTCATTTAAATCAAATAGGAAAAAAATAGTCACAAACAAAAATTAATATTTACCTATGTAATTATCTGTACTGGTGCTTTTTAAGTTCTTAGGTGGATTTGAAGTACTATCCAGTGTCCTTTCAGCCTGAAGCACATATTCAGTATTTTTTATAGAATATATGTAAAAACAGTAAACTCTTACTTATCAGAGAATGTCATAATTTATTATATAATACATTTCTGAAATATAATTTTGCAAGATACAGAATTCTTGGTTGACAGTCTTTTTCTTGTGGCACTATGTCATCCCACTGCCTTCTGGTCTTCATTGTGTCTGATCAGAGATCAGCTATTAATCTCATTGCGAGTTCTGCATATGTGATAATCTTACAGCTTTTATGATTTTCTTGTGTTATTGGCTTTAGCAGTGTGATTATGATGTTTACATGTTTGCATATCTTTGGATTGATGTTACATGGAGTTAGTTGAGCTTCTTGGAGGTCAGCTAAGGATTAGACAGAATTCCTTAGGTGCCTGAGACCAATAAGTCAGTCTTTGATAAAGGGGTCTGTATGTATATTGGGGCATGTATTCAACACTTAGCCAGGCTATTTGCAGCTCTGCATTAGCCTTTATTCCTTGCTTGTGCAGTCTCAAGGTTAGACTGTGGTAAGAGCTTAGGGCTTTATCAGGTCTTCTATGAGTCCTACATTTGCATGCGGCTTTCTAAATTGCCAGGAATATATTTTCAAAGCCTTCTATGAATCATCTCATTTCTCAGGTTTTACTTTTAAGCTTTTTTATCCTATTTTTTGCTCCAGTTATTAGCCACACCTCAATCAGTGAAAATATTCAACAGTTGCCTATGATTATTTGACAAATACCTCTGTGGAAAAGGCAGTTCACACTAGGCGAGTTCCAAGTTAGTTAGATAAGTAAAGATAACCTTACTAGTGGGATCTTCCAGGAAACTACCAATTAGGTCAAATAATGTAAGTTCTCTGAATGGGACTTTAGAGTATATCCAACCAATCTGGCCTCGTCTAGTGGCAGCCTGGCTGCTGCTTTTCATAATAAATGTGGGCTGTTTTGATCTACCATAGAGCTGTGGGTAAAGTTAAAATACCACAGAGTTCATTGTTCTTACTGAAATCCTGTTTTCCTCCCCCGCTTGAATAAATTATCTCTATATTACTGCAAGTTTCTTGCTGATTTCCAGATCTGAAAAAGCTGATTTTGACAATATTTATCAGTACTTACTGCTTTGATGGAGAAGAAAATCTTCAGAGATCCTTATTCTGCCATTTGTGCTGACATTTGTAAAGTGGTTATTTATAATTGTAATATTCCTTTTGCATTTATTAGCTGGAATACTTTACAGGACTTTTCCTCATCAACTGTTTAGTTATCACGTAATATAGTTTCTAAGACAATGATAGAATAAATGCCTGGTAAGAATGTTGTCAAATTTCAGAGATTTCGATGGGAAATTATAAAGATCACAGTCAGTGTCTAGATATGCCCCTTGCTATGGAGATGTCATTACTTTTAGGCTTTTTTAATGAGCAGATACATGAAGTAATTATTTTTTAGAAAGAAAATCTGAGATTAACTCAAATTATTAATTCATACTGTTTTGTCCTAGTCATAGTTAAGATGATAGGGTATTATCTTTTGTTTTGCTTCTATTGTACATTGAAATTCCTGGTTTTTTATGTTAACTTTTTTATATCACAGTATACAGTAATTTAAAAATAATGTACAGTTCCACCTGAATATTATTTTCTTTATAAGTTGTTTTATCTTTTTTTGTTTTCTTTGCTTACTTATATGTTTGTTTATTGTCATTAGGATATATCAAACTAGGGCTATAAAGTTGCAGTACTGTATGTTAGCCAAAAACTAGGAAGCAATCAAATGCCCGTCAACGGCAGAATAATTCATTTGTCACATTTTTATAAGATAGAATATATTACTCAATGAAAATGAATAAAGTACAACTACATGCAGTGATTTGGATGGATATTCCAAATGTAATGTAAAAAGAAGACAGACACAAATGAGCTTATATTATATAATTTCATATACCTATGTTTATATCAAGCATATAAGTAGTCAAAACAAGCCACTGATGGTGGCACACACCTATAGTCCCACCTATTTGGCAGGCTGAGGTGGGAAGATTACTTGAGCCCAGGAGTTCAGGTACAACCTGGGCAACACAGCAAGACCCCATCTCTAAAAAGGAAAGCAATATTAACATAAAAAAAAGCAGAACTACTATATTCTACAGTAACTGAAAGGCAGAATGAGGGGAGATTCCAGGAAACAGTAAATATTTTGTTTCTTAGTATGAATTCTGCTTAACTGGGTATGTTCCATTTGTCTTTTCTGTACGTGGATGGAAATAGTTCTGTGTGTGGTTATGCCACAGCTTAATACAGAGTTAAGTTAGACTTCTTTTCAAACTCATTTTGCCTATAGACACCCAGAATATCAGCTGCACAGCCTATATAATGCTATCCATAGCAGTGAATTTGGTCTTTTGATTTCTCAGGAGAACTTGCGCCTGTCAGGGGCTGGATCCAGAAACCTGTGGTGCCTCCTTCTCTTTTGGTTGTTCATGGAGCATGTACTACAATGGATGTAAGTTTGCCAGAAGCAAGATCCCAAGGAAGTTTAAGCTGCTTGGGGATGACCCAAAAGAGGTTTGTTTACTTCCTGATGTATAATCACTTTATTTCTCATAGAGAATTCATTGGCATAGATGAAGTAAACACTGTGACATATCTTGGTAAGCTCTTATTAATCAAAGTTTTTCCCAGACTATAGATACACACTGTCTTTTAAGTTGGCATAGTAATAATCATGTTATTCCAAAATAATAGATAAAATTTGAGCAATAAAACTCCATCATTAAAACTAAATGAGAATTGGTGATGTCTTTCATCTTTTGACTCTGGATTATGGAAGTTACATAACTTTTAATATAAATCTGTAATGGAAATAAATGGACACTGATTTCTCACTAAAGCCACTGGTTTTTGTCTTGTCTCTAGAATATGTATTTCTTAAAATATAATTTGCAAGTTGATACCAAATTTAACAACTTTTGGGTGGCATGTAGTCTGGAGGATAGATGCTCCTTGACTTATGAGGAGACTACGTCCTAATAAATCCATTGTAAGTTGAAAACACTGAAAGTTAAAAATCCATTTAATACGCCAATCAATCTATCCTAAAGTCAAAAAAGTCAAGCCATTGTAGGTCAAGGCTGTCTCTGTACTAATTGAATGATTAGAAAACCTCAGTATATTTAGCATTTAGATATGACCACATTTTCAGTCATTCTGTATGCTTATAATTGTCTTTTGAATTTTGAATACAATTAAAATGTATCCATATTACAGATATTATAATATTGATGGGTCCATCCAAATCAAGAATTTGTTAACCTTATTAAATTTTCACTTACTATTATAGTCACAATTAATAAGGCAAGTGCAAAAACTCCTGAAATCACAATATAAGCTTTTTTCAAAGGATCATATTTTCAATAATTAAACATATTACTTAAAGGTATGAAACATTTCATTAGACAGTAACATGAATATTAATAAACTTAATGAAAAGTACTGATTTTGCATGCTGTCAGTCATTTTAATTTTCTATAGATAAGTTTTTCACCATTGTTTCATAAAGTAATAAATGTTTATCACTTTCAGGAGGTTTCATGTAAACCCAATCCAGAGGATACCTAGTAACTTATTGCCTCTGTTAGATAGGAGGGCTCGTTCAGAAACCTCTCCACCTTCTAAAATTTACATCTCTGCCAGGTGGTCATGCCTCCCAACTTTTTTTTAAGAGAAATATTGATCTGAAATGAAGACTTCTAAGTATAAATGGAGCAACTAAATATTATGACCTACGATTTTTTTTAACAGCGTATTACTTGGAAAATCTGTTCTTCATGAGCAGGGCAGGTGGGGGTGTCACTGAGCATTCCCCTTTCAAGTAAATTCTGCAAAGTTTTTCATATATCCTGTATTTTAGTTCTGAAGCATTTTATCCATATTTGAAGTATCCAGTAAATTTTAGTTGCTTTATGGAGAGATCATTTCAGATTTTGAAATACTGTCTTTATAAACATAAAATATAAAGATTAGAAATAGACAAATTAAGTTAAACAAGTTTTTTTAAATAGTTTCTCTTTCTTGGTAGCTCACTGAACAGTGAGAGCAAAAAATGTGACCTCCTGAAGACCATATGGCTTCATTCCCCCAACCCTACTCCTGGCATAAGCTTGTATGTATAAAATGCAAAGTATCAGCATGCAAAGTAGAAAATCAATTAGTCTTATGAAAAAAACAAATAGCTAGATATGTGCTAGCACATATAAAATGACATGATATGTAATCTATACCTTTCACTTTGAAATGGTCATGTTTTAAAGATGCTTTAGTTATTACATATGAAAGGCAACATATATTGTGTTTTGGACTCAAAATGTAAAGGAAATAATCTAACTGATAGCCTCTTTCTCATATAGGGAGAATGAACTTAGAATTTAATATGTAGAATTATTCACTTTATACAGGAAGAGAAACTGGAGTCTCATTTGCAAAACCTGTCCACTCTTATGGCACCAACATATAAGAAACTTGCACCTGATGCATATAATAATCAGGTAAGTTTAAATAATCATTGGCAGTGATTATAACAATTTACTTATTTGTTACCAATGACTTACCTATGTCCAAAAATATTTTTCAAACAATGATTTTTATGTGTTAGAAATTCTAACTTTTCCTCTTAATTGTTGAAACCACTACAGTGTTTGTTTCTAGTATGTGAAAATTATACCATACAAAAGTACATTTTTTATGTGGCCCAAGCTATAGGTTCCAACCACTACTAACTATTTTCACTGGAAATCTGTAAGTATAAATGAGTATTCATAAGACTTTATCAGCCTACAAATACTCATGTAAAGCTATGCATATACTAACATTGTAAGTATATATACTTGTGTCCAGATGTGTCAGATTTTGCCAGATTTTCCTTTTTTGTTTGACCTTGACTTCATAAAACAAGCAAAAACATTTTTTTTTTCTATTTTATATATGTATTCTAAGCTATAGCTAGTTAAGACAGCCAGATGATTTGGTCATAAATCGCTCATGAGGAAGGCAAAAAACTGTAAAATCTTCACTGTTTCAGTAACATCAGCAACAAAAGCATTAAGTGAAAGTCTGTTACACTGTATTTAGTCACTGGGAACAGTGACAGATGAGCAGTGCCATCTCTGACTGTCTTTAAGAATTCCGTCCTTGCCAGGTGCAGTGGCTCACACCTTTAATCCCAGCACTTTGGGAGGCCAAAGTGGGCAGATCACCTGAGGTCAGGAGTTTGAGACCAGCCTGACCAACATGGAGAAACCCCGTCTCTACTAAAAATAAAAAATTAGCTGGGCAAGTTGGAGCATGCCTGTAATCCCAGCTACTCAGGAGGCTGAGGCAGGAGAATTGCTTGAACCCAGGAGGGGGAGGTTGCAGTGAGCCAGGATTATGCCATTGCACACCAGCCTGGGCAACAAGAGTGAAACTCCATCTCAGAAAAAAAGAATTCTGTCTTTAACTGGGTACAGTGGCTCATGCCTGTAATCCCAGCTACCCAGGACCAGGAGTTCAAGGCTGCAGTGAGCCATGATTGCATCACTGTGCTCCATCCTGGATGACAAAGGAAGACCCAGACTCTAAAAAAAGCCAAAAAACAAAATAATTGTTTATCTAGAGAAGACAGAGTCATAAAATAGCAATTTTAGAATTACACAATTACAGCTGTAATAGAAATATGTACACATTTCTGAAAACAAACAAACAAAAACCTAGAAGTCACAAATGGCCTTAGATGCTAAATGAAGATCTTTGAACTTTATTCTGTAAGTAACCACTGGGGTGTTTCAAGTATGTGTTGGGGATGGTGGAATGAAGTAATTTATATTTTTTAAAGTTCACTTAAAAGCCAAGTAAGGGAAATAATCTATATAAGATTAGAGAGAAGAAAGCTATTGCAATCATTAGGCAAGAGATTTTAAGGACCTAAATTAAAGAAATGGCATGAGTGATGGCAAAAAGGAATTAAGTATGTACACTAAGGTGGAGCTTAGAGAACTTGGTGACTAATTAGATGTGTGGATGAGCAGAAGAGAATTTGAAAATCCAACAAATTTCTAGTTTGGACAGGTAGTTCTATTAACTGGTATCAGAAATCAGTAAAAAAAATAGTAAGTTGTGGGTTAGAGAGATATCAAAATTTTGGCCATGCTAGGCTTGACTTGCTTCTAGGTTAATTAGGTAGAACTGTAGATTTGAGAATTAGCAGAAGGCTGGCAGGACTTAAAGTTGAATCCATAGGAATGAAAGGAGTTTTTCAAAGTAGAGATGATAAAGAGGAGAAAGGGCTGATGATGGGATTCTGGAGCCACCAATCGTTGTAGGCATGAGCGGAGGAAGAGAAGCCAATGAAGCAAGCACTAGGGGAGGGGAGTAGAGGAAATGGAGTAGGAAAGGTGAAAGAGGGAGATGGATGGTTGGAAGAAAGCTGGAGGTGATGAGAAGATACCCAGAGCAGCATGTACGGGAGCAATGGGTATGAGGCTGTGTAACTTTGTGCTCTATCATTTACTTGATAATATTAAAGACTCTTAGGGGATTAGATCAGTTTACACACCAGACATGGACGGGGGACTAATCCTAAAATGATTTAGCTACTCTTCTTTTCCAATGTGGACTTTTAACACTCCTCAACAAACTAAACTTTTTTTTTTTGTGGGAACAATAGAGGCAAATTAAATGATGGTCTCTTTGTAAGTTATTTTATGTCATAACCTATGTTTTTAGAAATGTGTATGAATATCTATGAAAAGCATTTTAAACTATTAATAATAGTTGGATTAATACTGTTATTTTATTTAGCTAGCATCACAAAGTATAAGGAGTGCTTTGATACTGTTGTAAAAGTTTAACTCTCAGCAAGAACTTCTGAAATAAATCAAGCTATAAAAATAAGGAAGTGAATGAGTTTATGTTGCTAGATTTAAAGTTGGGCCATTTTCTATTAAGTGAATTTTTAATAGGTGCTGTTAATCAAATGGCTTTCCTTGAGGAAAGAGGCAGAATAACAAAGTATTGTTGTCCTTTTTGCTCCCTTGATTCTTATTATGGACTGTCTCATACACTCTGTATTTTCTAAGAATTTGTATTCTACCCTATTATGTATTACTTGGGGATAACTATTTTATGCATTTCCTAAAACTTAATTAACCAAAATATGAAGCCATCAAAAATTTTCAGGTTATAACAAGATGAGTAGATGTAATTCCCAATATGTGTTTTAGTACTTATATATGAAACAATGTGTTGATGTAATGTCTAGATAATTAATAGTTGTAAATGGATGAGATGTTTTGAATGGATACAATATTTTTATATTACGTGGTAGGTACTATTGGTAATGTTCATCCATATATCTTAATATGCTTTAGAGATCAAAATAATAGCCATTTGATGTTTCCACACAGTACGTGGGAAGACCATTCGATGTTATAGATGCTGTCATAAAACTTACTATCTTTACCACCTTTCCCCAACTGAGTGTATTATCTCTGTTTCTCACATCTGAATATTCGTCCTTGCTTTATTTCTCGATTTCGTAAAGTCTTATTGCTGAAGCTTAGTTGGCTCTCCACAGCATCTCTCCTGTGAGTCCCATGGAATTAGAGCTTCAGTTTTCTCCATTTAAATGTCCTTTCTTCGTGTCTATCCAGTAGACTCTAGATTTGGCTCTATCTTTTCTATGCCTGTCTTACAATTTAACAATAGACAACAATAAAATAACAATTGTTAAATAGACAATTTAACAATAGAAATAGCAGGTTTGCATCTCAAACTCATGTGCTATTTATCATACATGGAAATGACATTGTAGACAAATGCTTCTAAGAGAGCTTTTTATGATGATGGAAATATTCCCTATTTACGCTGTTCAGTGTAATAGCCACTAGCCACATATGGTTATTATTTAACAGTTCATATGTGGCTAATGTAATTGAGTTTAAATTAATTTAAAAATCAACAAAAATAGCCACATGTGGGTAATGGTTACCATATTGAACAGCACAACCTTAGACCATGAGAAAGCCATGCATTTAGAATTGTCTTCCAGACATGGAGATGGATTTCCAGTAATTAATTCACAAAATCCTGTATGGTATATTTAGGAGATGGCATAAGTCTGTCTAATTCCTAGCTGACTGTATATCTGTTTTTGTTCAAAGAATGGAATAAAGCTAACTAGACCACAACATGAACTAAACAGTTACAAACCACACAGCTATGTAAAACATTAGTTGGTACCCTCATTGTCCTTTGGTCAAAGTCTTATGAGGTTAGATAGACAAATACATATATGAATCCAACAGTAAATAATATGAAGTCACCAAAATCTTTTATCATAATGCAGGTTCATCTTCTAGACATGATGGAGTAACAGGGACTAGATATGCCTTTACACATTTAGGAAAAAACTGACTGACAAAATATAAGAGACAATGGTTTTTAGACACAGAATAAGAAGTTCAAGAGACAGAGGCACCAGAGAGGAAGTAAAAAGGTGAACCTATAATTACCCCAGTTTGCTTCCAGAAGAGTGTATTAGGCTCCAGAGTAGGCAGTAGGAACCCAAACATACCCCAGCATTATCTCTGTATTAAGGAGACAGAGTTGAAAATTTGGGGAGACCAAGCTGGCTGGAGTACCAGAGAAGAGGGAGTGTTATTGAGAAGAGCTCGAGAGACCTGCAGAGGCTTCTGATCCAGTCTTCAGCTGAGCATTGAACAGCACATACATGTGAAAAAACGGCCAAGGCTGAGTAAAGAACCATCTGAAGAAGCAGGCAGATAATCCCTTGATCTCACACAGGACCTAGAATAGTTCCTGATCATACCATCCAGACAGAGAAGACTTCATAATACATAAGCTATTCATAATTATATTGCATTGGTAGTAGAAGTAAATTTGACTATTCTGAGCTCATCTAAAAATACTTAAAATCAAAACATAAAAGGACAAAACTGATTATAAGTAATTTAACTGCATCCCAGTACAAAAATTAAAAAAGAAATCTACCAACCAACAAGGTGAAATTTATAGTCTAGCATTCCATCAAAAAATACAAGGCATACAAAGAAAAAAGAAAATATAACCCATACTGGGGAGCCGGGGGAAATCAATGAAAATAGTCCCAGAACTGACTAGGTGATACAATATGTAGATAAGTTCATGAAAAGTGGCTATCTTATTTCATATGCTAAAAATGCCAGAGGAAAGCATGAGAGTGATAAGATTCGAAGACATTAAAATACCCTACAATGACCTTCTAGAAGTGAAAAGTATATAATATCTAGATTAAAAATACACTAGGTGAAATTACAGATTAAGGAACTTGAAGACATAGCAATAGAAATTTTTCAATATAAAGAAAAAACAAAACTGAAAAAAATGAATATATAAAATTAGCCAATATTGTTACATTCATATATGTGTATTATAGAAGGAGGTGGGAGACAGAAAAAAAAGTGTAAAGAAACAATGGCCAAATTTTTTTGAAATTTCTTCAAAACTGTGAACCCATATTCCTCAGCAGCCCAGCAAACCTCAGATTAAAAGATGAAAAGAGACCACCAAAAGTTTATAATCAATTTGCTTACAATTTGTGATAAAGAGAAAATCAGAAAGGCAAATGGAGAAGAAAGGACATATTACACATAGTGGAAAAAACTGATAAAACAGGAGACTTCCTTCAGAAAAAGGCAAGAGAGAAGATATAGCAGAGACATCTTTAACATACTAAAAGACTGTCAATCCAGAAATATCTAACCAATGAAAACAGCTCTCAAAAAAGAAAGCAAAACCAAGAGTATTTTTTCAGACATAAAAAAGCTGAAAGAATTCACCACAAGCAAACTAGCACTTTTAAAATGTTAAACAAAATCCTTTAGGAAGAAAAAACATGATACCAGATAGAAATCTAGATCAACATAATAAAATAAGCATCAGAAATAGTAAACATGGTTAAAATACTTTTAAAAAAATGTCTTTAAAAGATAACTTGCTATTTTAAATATATCTTAACAATGAAGTTTATAATATGTAGAAGTAGCACAGAGGCTGAGGAATTGAAAGTGTATTATTGTAAAGTACTTACACTATATCTGGACTGGGTGTATTACTTGACTATAAACTGTGAGACGTTAGAGTAACTTAAAGCAAGCACCACTTAAAAAAAATAAAGGAATATAGCTCATCAGCCAGTAAAGAAAGAAAAATAAAATCAATCCAAAAATGTTTTTTAAAAATATATAGGACCAAAAAAAGATAAATAAAAATAAAAAACAGCAAGATGGTTTATTTAAACCCAACTATATCAACAACCACATTAAATGTAAATTGTTTTAACATCTCCAATTATAAGGCTGAGCTTGTGATATTGAATAAAAAAGCAAAACCAAGAAAACCACTTTAAATATAAAGACATAAATTAAAAGGATACTTTTAAACACAAAAAATGAAGTCAAAGACATAACAGGAAAAAATATATGATTATTGCAGTAGGTACAGAAAAACCATTTGATAACATTCAACATTCATAAAAGGAGACTTTCTCAACCTATTAAAAACATAAATGAAAAGCCAAAAGCTAACATTTTACTTAGTGGTGAAAGACTAATACTTTACCCCTAAGATAAGGAACAAGACAACGATGTCCATTTTTAACCAACCACTTCTATTCAATATCAAACTGTAAATTTTAGAAAGTGCAATAAGGTAAGAAAAAAAGCAGTCAAGATTGTGTAGGAAAAACTAAAACCATACTTATTTGCAGATGACATGTTTATCTGTATAAGAAGTTTGAAAAAATCTACCCAAAAAAAATGAATTTAGCAAAGTTACAAAATTCAAGTGTATTTTTATATACTAGCAATAAATAAATCAAAATAAACCATTAAAATAGCATCAGAAATATGATATTCTTAGGCATAAATTTGACAAAATGTGTAAGATTATATACTGGAAACTAAAACACTGCTGAGATGAATTATAGAAGACTTCAGTAACTAGAGAGATACACTATGTTCACGGTTCAGAAGACTAAATATTATTAAGATGTCTGTTCTCCCCAAACTAATTAATATGTTCAATACATGATGTTTCAGAACCTCAACAGGTTTTTTGAAAAAATTGGACAGGATGGCTCTAAAGTATATATATTTGGAGATGCAAAGGACTTGGAATAGTCAAACAATATTTTTAAAGAAGAGCAGAATTTGAGGCTATATATTGCTTGGTTTCAAGATTTACTAAGATCTATGCTTGCTGCTGTCAGGACAGTTTGATATTGGCCAGGTACAGTGGCTCACACCTGTAATCCCAGCACTTTCGGAGGCCAAGGTGGGCAGATCACTTGAGGACAGGAATTTGAGACCAGCCTGGCCAATATGGGGAAACCCCATCTCTTATAAAATACAAAAAATTAGTGGGGCATGATGGCATGTGCTGATACTCCCAGCTGCTTGAGAGGCTAAGGCCCAAGAATCACTTGAACCCAAGAGACAGAGGTTGCAGTGAGCCCAGATCATGTCACTGAACTCCAGCCTGGGTGACAGAGTGAGACTGTCTTAATAAATAAATAATAAAATTTTTTAAAAGTTTGATATTGACATACCTACATACACACCATTATATACCAGTGGATCAGAATAGAGAGTCCTTAAGTAGACCCAATGTATACGGTCAATTGATTTTTAACAAAGGGTGATTCAATTGGGAAGGGATAACCATTTTATCCAATGGTATCTGAACAGTTGGATAGCCATATGGGAAAAAGTAATCTTGACCCTTAATTCACACCATTTATAAAAATTAACTGCAAATAAATCCATTTATATGAAATTCTAGAAAATGAAAATTAACCTGGAGTGATAGAAAGATTAGTAGTTGTCTGGGAACAAAGGAGGAAGCATAAATTATACAAGGGCATGAGGAAACTTTTAAGAGTGATGAATATGTAATTTATTTTGATTGTGACAAATACATATATCAAAACTCAAATTGCACACTTTAAATATATGCTATTCAGTGTATGTCAATTATGGCCTAAATAACACTGTAAAATAAAAACTTTACCACATCAAGGTATTTGCTCTATTTTGTGTCATTCCATTTTGTTTCTGGATATAAACTTTAAAACATTTTTTAAAGTTATAAATGGTCTAAATACTAGTGAGTGTTTTGGTCTAAGAGTAAAACTAACTACTTACCCATTCACATACACACTTTCATTTTTCAGATTGAGTATGAACATAGAGCACCAGAGTGCCGTCTGGGTCTGAAGGAAGGCCGTCCATTCTCAGGGGTCACTGCATGTCTGGACTTCTGTGCTCATGCCCATAGAGACTTGCACAACATGCAGAATGGCAGCACATTGGTAAGTTGGGATGAGGACAGCTTAGCAGCTATCTGAGTCTGTTCTCACACTGCTAATAGAGACATACCCAAGACTGGGTAATTTATAAAGGAAAGAGATTTAATTGACTTACAGTTCCACATGGCTGGGGAGGCCTCACAATCATAGCTGATAGCAAATGAGGAGCAAAGTCACGTCTTACATGGTGGCAGGCAAGAGAGCATGTGCAGGGGAACTCCCCTTTATAAAATCATCAGATCTCCCGAGACTTATTCACTATCACAAGAACAAGATGGGAAAGATCCACCCCCATGATTCAGTTACCTCCCACTGGTTCTTCCCACAACACACGGGAATTATGGGAGCTACAGTTCAAGATGAGAGCTGGGTGGGGACACAACCAAACCATATCAGCAGCATCTCATGTTGAGGAGCAGAACACAGCAATTTAGTAGCATTTGGTTAGAGTAATATGTTGTCTGCAGGTTTCACTGGACAACAGTATTTTCGTGAATGAATTCCTGTTGCAAAGTTACCGTCTTTGGCATAACTAGCACTCTCATGATAGGTTGGCACATTAGTGTCCAGTCAATTGTGTTGACAAGCATGTGAGAAACATGAACATCCTTGGTGCTAATTAAACCAGTGACTATGCATTGCCAGTTACAGTTAACTGCCAGGAAAATCTCAAAATTCAGTGCCAGTTGCCTGGTATGTTATAATCAGTTAAGCAAAAAGACATATACAAGCCAAGGTACCAGTTCACCTTACAGAGAGAGAAGCATAAATGAGAAATACATCATCATTGTCACAGTAACTATGGTAACCTACTGTAAAAGATTCACAGTGCAAAAGAGCCCAACTACATATTACAGTGGGTAAACTGGATTAGTCTTGTAATAGGAGGCAGTGGTGAGGGGAAAAAAAAATTTACAAACACACACACACACATATATAAGTTCTTAGGGTGGAGGATTGTTCTATACCAAGATAGTTCAGGATATAATTTTGCATGTAAAGGGATGACCCAGAGTAGAGATAAAGAACAAAAAGTTCTGTTGAAAAAACTAAATCAATCACCTAATGAATCATCAACATGGATGTAAGCGTAGTTGAGGAAGATGGCCAGTGAGCATATGGAAATAGATGTCAGACATTAAAGTCATTTTCTAGGGCAGAAGAGAATTCAGGGAGGTACTAGATAATAGCTGAAATAATTTGAAGAAGCTGGTGTGAAGTTTTTGTTGAGAAGCAGAGAAGGTATTCATTTAATGATCTAGATCAGAGATTGGAAAACTCTTCTCCATAAAGGGCAAGATAGTAAATATTTTAGGCATTACGGCCTACATAGGGTCTCTGTCGCATTGTTTGGTGGGTTTTTTTTTTTTTTAATGTAAAAGCCATTCTTAGTTTACTGGCTGTACAAACACAAGCTGTGAGACACATTAGCCACAGGTTCTAGTTTGCTAACTTCTGATCCAGGAGAACAAACACAAGGCCTACCAACCACCGCAACATCTAAAGTCATCACTAATCATGTACTCAGCACCTGCTCATTATTAGGAGGCTATGCTAGTTTCTGAAAAGCAGAAGTAAATGATAACTGGAGTTATAGTGCATCCTGACTATAACCACGTTTCATTCCAGCAAGGCGATACAGAGTAAGGTAATGAGAAGGATGTTTAGAATCAAGGAGAATTTGCCTCTGATAGAGCATGGGTTCTGTGAAGTAAAATGGAAAGGAACACTAGATAAGAACTGAATAGGGTTACATATGTACAGGGAAAGTAACAAGGTGCTCAGAGACTTGCATTTGAAGACTTTTCTGTGCAGGAAGTGACAGGCTCGTTAATACCATCTCATGTTAAAGTTATGTCTAAAATCAGTCCATTATGATCACAGTTCTCTCAAGAGTATCTTCTAATGATTTTATTTTAGATCACATTGTCTCCATTGATCAAAAACACTAAACACTAAAAAACTAGTATTTTAAAACCACAAATAATCCTTTACCAAAACCAATATAATTGTGGTAACCAAAGAAAAAAGTACCATTTAATTATCAAGGCAACAGATGTAGCTTTCCTCCCTCCACTCCCTACCCTTTTCAGAGAACCCACTTGTATGTGGTCATGTTTCAGAAGAGAAGAGAAACAAAGTTAGGTTTGACAAGGTACAAAGGAAGAGAGAAAAAATAGGTAAAAAAAAAATAGCATTAAGTTCCATATTACCTATATCAGCCAAATCTTTAGCTTTTCATTTTTTATATTTTTACTTCAGTTATCTTATGGAAATTTCTTAAGCATAGAGAGTTTGGTGTCCAGTATGTGGAAAGACATGAAATTTGCGTTCAGAATTGTGAGATGAGGCAAATGTGATACTACCAAAAACAGAGGAAGTCATTTCATAGAAAAAACTTTTTGCCTGTTTTTGAAGAGGCTTCACATCTCACACATCTATTTTTGAAGTGTGAAAAGCAAGAGAGTGCTTCATTTTGGGGAGTGTTGCTTCTTCCCATAGTCAGAAACATATGTGAAGAACAAGGGTCACCACAGTAACAGTTCCTGATAGACTCAGGGAAAGGGTGGGTGGCAGTGTCAATTTGTCTTTACCTCCCTGTACCATCTTGATGCTATTTTCATTAATAACAGGTAGAATAGTTTTATGGTAATATACATGGCACTGATCTGGAGGAACTTGACCACCAACACCAATCTGAGTACTGAGAGGAGAAAGATACACACACACGTTTTCTTTTGGACCTGTGGCTGAGGCTGTGATCTCTGTCTTTCCTGCTAGGTATGCACTCTCACTAGAGAAGACAATCGAGAAATTGGAGGAAAACCTGAGGATGAGCAGCTTCACGTTCTTCCCTTATACAAAGTCTCTGATGTGGATGAGTTTGGGAGTGTAGAAGCTCAGGAGGAGAAAAAACGGAGTGGTGCTATTCAGGTACTGAGTTCTTTTCGGCGAAAAGTCAGGATGTTAGCAGAGCCAGTCAAGACTTGCCGACAAAGAAAACTAGAAGCCAAGAAAGCTGCAGCTGAAAAGCTTTCCTCCCTGGAGAACAGCTCAAATAAAAATGAAAAGGAAAAGTCAGCCTCATCACGTACAAAACAAACTGAAAACGGAAGCCAGGCTAAACAGTTGGCAGGTAAATGTAATGTAAAGCATTTGTAGATAAATGTGTTGTATGGTGTATTAAAAATGAATATTGTTTTGGTTTTTTTATTCTTACCCCATCAACTTTTAAGTTCTGGGGTACACGTGCAGGATGTGCAGGTTTGTTACATACGTAAATGTGTGCCATGGTGATTTGCTGCACAGATCAACCCATTCCCTATGTATTAAGCCCAGCATCCATTAGCTATTCTTCCTGATGCACACCCGCCAACAGGCCCCAGTGTATGTTGTCCCCCCGCCTCCATGTGTCTATGTGCTCTCATTGTAAAATGAACATTGTTAATTTTGGAAAGTTACATCAATCATGGTCTTAGTTCTGTGCTAGAGTCTTCTCTAAAGTAGCAAGGGCCAGGCTTTGCTCTCAGAGATCATAATGAGATATTGCCCTATAACATGGAAGACATGGAAAAGTTTGGATTTTATTCTATAACAAACAGCAACATTTTTTAACAAGTAAGTGATATAATGAAATTCACTGTAATCTAGCAGTAGGCCAAATTAGTAGAGGAGCTAATAGATGGGGACAGACACAGTAAACCAGGACTGAGGTAACAAGACCTTGAATTTTGTTAGCAGCAGCAAAGATATAGCAAAAGGTGCAAATGAGCTCTTCCAAAATGGGAAAAAGAAAATTAATACATTGGTGACAGAACATTGGAATGAAAGAAAAGAAAAATTTAAAGATGACTCCAAAGTTTTAAACTTAAACTTAACCTACTGTTTTAGGTTTCTAAAATAGTACTATTTGTTGAAATTAAAAGTTTGAAAAAACTACGATTTATACAGAGAGGAGAATAAAATACCTTTCCTTAGACATGTTGACTCTATGATTAAGGAGAGGTTCCACATGCAAATATCCTACAAAATTTTTACCCATCGAAATAGTATATAGTATATATACTATACAGCTATAGTAGTAACAATAGAACATTATTCATGAATACTAAGTTATTTTCTTTCTATAGCTTCTTGCTTTATGTCTGTAATTAGTATGGTTTAAAAAAAGAAATCCAAAATTTGGAGATGGTATTGGCCTGGCCATTAACAAAAGCAAAATATGTATCTTTTAAGTTTAGCGTACCAGTTTGCTTAAACTAACCATCTTTACTGCTTCATAAAGCCAAATTTCTCTACTGATTCATTTCCAAGCTCAGAGGAACTAAGTTAAATACTTTAGAACAATATGTTAAAGATGCTTGATAAGTGTTTATTGATTGGTTGACCTTCACTAAGTAAAAACCGTTCCTCCCTGATATCTCCTTTAGGTTAGCTGTGAAATATTACCAGATAGAACTTTGTCTCTGCTCCCTTTTAGCTGGCTTCTGCAGGTTATAATCACTTCTGTTCTCAGAACTGCCATTGCAGTTTTATCTATTTGTTCTTAACTCGTAAGACTTTTTAAAGTTAGATCAAAACAGAAGTATGACTTTTAAAAGTTTCACATACAAAGCTGAAAGTTTCTTTAAAGTGTTATCTACAGCTGTGTTAACTTCCTTTCTGGAAAGCCTGCTCATAAAGTAGCATTTGCCGATTATATAAGATGCTCTTTGTGTTTAAATGCGTGTCATTCTTTTTTTCACAACATTCCTGAATCTTGCATAACAAATCTTATTTTAATTATGTAGCAAATTCCATTGCATGCCAGGAAATAAAGTAAAATAAGACACTGTCCCTCCCATTTAGGAATTTATTTACCAGTGGGGGTGAGGAGAGGAGTAAAAACATAACTGTAATACATTGTGAGTACTGCTTTATCAGATCTGTGTTTGCAGTGAGTATTACAAAAGCACTAGAAGATGAGGTCACAGCGGTCCCTTGAGGAAGGGATGACTACACCAAGGAAGGGTAGGGAGACAGGGAGGAAAAAGGAGGGCACTTCAAGCAGAGGCATGTTCAACAGTTCCAAAGAACATGTTGCTTTCAATGGAATGGCTTTGGATGTTTATTACTTTTTTTCCACTAAGTTCTGCATTTCTCATGCCTTAGACAAAAAAATTGTGCTGGACAGTGATCAGAAACCTGACTTTGCTCTTATCTTTGCTTAATAGGTATTGTATATTCCTAGTGGAGTTTCTTACACACATTTAAGTATCCTCGATAACCTTCATAAAATAATCATCAGCATCAGAGATATCTGTTTCTGTTCTCTCTTACCCTGTCCACAGAACTTTTGCGACTTCCAGGACCAGTCATGCAGCAGTCGCAGCAGCCCCAGCCTCTACAGAAGAACCCACCACAGCCCCAGCAGCAGCAGAGACCCCAGCAGGAGCAGCCACATCACCCTCAGACAGAGTCTGTCAACTCTTATTCTGCTTCTGGATCCACTAATCCATACATGAGACGGCCCAGTCTGGTTAGTCCTTATCCAAGCTCTTCACACACTTCAGATATCTATGGAAGCAACTTCTATTCCACCTCATCTCAAGCTGCAGGTTCATATTTGAATACTTCTAATCCCATGAACCCTTACCCTGGGCTTTTGAATCAGAATAACCAATATTCATCATATCAATGCAATGGAAACCTATCAGTGGACAACTGCTCCCCATATCTGAGTTCCTATTCTCCCCAGTCTCAGCCCATGGATCTGTATAGGTATCCAAGCCAAGACCCTCTGTCTAAGCTAAATCTACCACCCATCCATACACTTTACCAGCCAAGGTTTGGAAATAGCCAGAGTTTTACATCTAAATACTTAGGTTATGGAAACCAAAATATGCAGGGAGACGGTTTCAGCAGTTGTACCATTAGACCAAATGTACATCACGTAGGGACATTGCCTCCTTATTCTACTCATGAGGTGGATGGCCACTTCATGGGAGCCACCTCTAGATTACCACCCAATTTGAGTAATCCAAACATGGACTATAAAAATGGTGAACATCATTCACCGTCTCACATAATCCATAACTACAGTGCAGCTCCAGGCATGTTCAACAGCTCCCTTCATGCCCTGCATCTCCAAAACAAGGAGAATGACATGCTTTCCCACACAACTAATGGGTTATCAAAGATGCTTCCAGCTCTTAACCATGATAGAACTGTTTGTGTCCAAGGAGGCTTATACAAAATAAGTGATGCTAATGGTCAGGAAAAGCAGCCATTGGCACCAGTGCAGGGTGTGGCTTCTGCTGTAGAGGACAACGATGAGGTCTGGTCAGACAGCGAGCAGAGCTTTCTGGATCCTGACATTGGGGGAGTGGCCGTGGCTCCAACTCATGGGTCAATTCTTATTGAGTGTGCAAAGCGGGAGCTGCATGCCACAACCCCTTTAAAGAATCCCAATAGGAATCACCCCACCAGGATCTCACTCGTCTTTTACCAGCATAAGAGCATGAATGAGCCAAAACATGGCTTGGCTCTTTGGGAAGCCAAAATGGCTGAAAAAGCCCGTGAGAAAGAGGAAGAGTCTGAAAAGTATGGTCCAGACTATGTGCCTCAAAAATCCCATGGCAAAAAAGTGAAACGGGAGCCCACTGAGCCACATGAACCTTCAGAGCCCACATACCTGCGCTTCATCAAGTCCCTTGCTGAAAGGACCATGTCCGTGACCACAGACTCCACAGTAACTACATCTCCATATGCCTTCACTCGGGTCACAGGGCCTTACAACAGATATATATGACATCATCCCCTTTTGTTGGTTACCTCATTTGAAAAGACCACAACCAACCTGTCAGTAGTGTAGTTACCGTGACGTGGGCAGTGGGGAAAGGTCACAGTATTCATGACAAGTGTGGTGGGAGAAACCTCAGCTCACCAGCAAAAAAAAGAGGTAATCTTACCACAGCACTTAATTTTCACTGACTCCCAAGTGGTCACAGATGGCATCTAGGAAAAGACCAAAGCATTCTATGCAAAAAGAAGGTGGGAAAGAAAGTGTTCCGCAACTTACATTTTTAAACACTGGTTCTATTATTGGACGAGATGATATGTAAATGTGATTTCCCTCCCCCTTACAAGTCTACACATCTGTGACCACTTTTAATAATATCAAGTTTGCATAGTCATGGAACACAAATCAAACAAGTACTGTAGTATTACAGTGACAGGAATCTTAAAATACCATCTGGTGCTGAATATATGATGTACTGAAATACTGGAAATATGGCTTTCTGAAATGCAGTTTTTACTGTAATCTTAATATTAATTTTTATTTATCAAAATAGCTACAGGAAGCATAAATGAATAACAGGAAAACACTGAATTTGTTTGGCTGTTCTAAGAAATGGTGCTAAGAAAATGGTGTCTTTAATATTTGAAAATTTAATGCCTTTATATCATCAAGATGCTATCGGTGTACTCCAGTGCCCTTGAATAATAGGGGTACCTTTTCATTCATGTTTTTATCATAATTACCTATTCTTACACAAGCTTAGTTTTTAAAATGTGGACATTTTAAAGGCCTCTGGATTTTGCTCATCTAGTGAAGTCCTTGTAGGACAATAAACGTATATATGTACATATATACATAAACATGTATATGTGCACACACATGTATATGTATAAATATTTTAAATGGTGTTTTAGAAGCACTTTGTCTACCTAAGCTTTGACAACTTGAACAATGCTAAGGTACTAAGATGTTTAAAAAACAAGTTTACTTTCATTTTAGAATGCAAAGTTGATTTTTTTAAGGAAACAAGGAAAGCTTTTAAAATATTTTTGCTTTTAGCCATGCATCTGCTGATGAGCAATGTGTCCATTTTTAACACAGCCAGTTGAATCCACAGTGGGGCTTACTGGATTCAAGGGAATACGTTAGTCCACAAAACATGTTTTCTGGTGCTCATCTCACATGCCATACTGTAAAACCGTTTTCTACAAAATTGTATGACAAGTTCATTGCTCAAATATATACAGTTTTAAGAATTTTCTGTTAACTGCAGGTAATAATTAGCCGCATGCTACAGACTCAGCAAAGCTAGTTCACTGAAGCCTATGCTGTTTTATGGATCTGTATGCTCTTCAGAGAACTGAATGGCAGTCTGCCTTGGTGTTGATAATTATGTACATTGTGATGTTGTCATTTCTTAGCTTAAGTGTCCTCTCTAACAAGAACAGTGAGCAGACTGATGCCTGCGTAAGATGAATAAACAGGGTTAGTTTCATGTGAATCTGTCAGTTAAAAAGAAACAAAAACAGGCAGCTGGTTTGCTGTGGTGGTTTTAAATCATTAATTTGTATAAAGAAGTGAAAGAGTTGTATAGTAAATTAAATTGTAAACAAAACTTTTTTAATGCGATGCTTTAGTATTTTAGTACTGTAAAAAAAATTATATACATATATATATATGAGTTTGAAGCAGAATTCACATCATGATGGTGCTACTCAGCCTGCTACAAATATATCATAATGTGAGCTAAGAAGTCATTAAATGTTTGAGTGATGTTCCTACTTGTCATATACCTCAACACTAGTTTGGCAATAGGATATTGAACTGAGAGTGAAAGCATTGCGTACCATCATTTTTTTTCCAAGTCCTTTTTTTTTATTAAAAAAAAAAACTTTTTTCAATACTTGATTTCTTAGCAAGTATAACTTGAACTTCAACCTTTTTGTTCTAAAAATTCAGGGATATTTCAACTCATGTTCTCCTTATGCCAACATGTCACCTGTGTTTATGTAAAATTGTTGTAGGTTAATAAATATATTCCTTGTCAGGGATTTAACCCTTTTATTTTGAATCCCTTCTATTTTACTTGTACATGTACTGATGTAACTAAAACTAATTTTGTAAATCTGCTGGCTCTTTTTATTGTAAAGAAAAGCATTTTAAAAGTTGTTTGAGGAATCTTTTGACTGTTTCAAGCAGGAAAAAAAAATTACGTGAAAATAGAATGCACTGAGTTGATAAAGGGAAAATTGTAAGGCAGGAGAGTTTGGCAAGTGGCTCTTGGCCAGAGTCTTTTAACTCTCTAAATGAAGTTTTTTTGATCCTGTAATCACTGAAGGTACATACTCCATGAGGACTTCCCTTAAACAGGCAAACACCTACAGGTATGGTGTGCAATAGACTGTACAATTAAATTTGACCTAAATACATTTTTGCTTACTAGTATTTAAAATAAATTCTTAATCAGAGGAGGCCCTTGGGTTTTATTGGTCAAATCCTTATAAGATGGCTTTTGTCTTTTTAAAAGATTTATCAAATTTGTGGTTGTGTCCAATTTATAAACATTTCCAAAAATGTTTGCTTTGCTTACAAACCACATGACTTTAATGTTTTATGTATACCATAATATCTAGCTCAAAACATTTGTATGTACATTTGGTGATTTTGATTAGCCATTCTTAATATTTGATTTCTATGTCACCTACTGTCATTTGTTAAACTGCTGGCCGAAAAGAGCAGGAAGTATAGTTTGGGGGTTGGGGAGAGGTTACGTAAGGAAGAGAAGAAATTGAGTGGCATATTGTAAATATCAGATCTATAATTGTAAATATAAAACCTGCCTCAGTTAGAATGAACGGAAAGCGGATCTACAATTTGCTAATATAGGAATATCAGGTTGACTATATAGCCATACTTGAAAATGCTTATGAGTGGTGTCAACTTTACTTGAATGAATTTTTCATCTTGATTGACGCACAGTGATGTACAGTTCACTTCTAAAGCTAGTGGTTAACTTGTGTAGAAAACTCTTGCAGTTTGACACTAAGATAATGAACTTTTGTGTGCATTTTTCTATGCTTTATTTTTTTTAACTAGTTTCATTTTATTTTCATGAGATGTTTGGTTTGTTTATAAGATCTGAGGATGGTTATAAATACTGTAAGTATTGTAATGTTATGAATGCAGGTTATTTGAAAGCTATTATTATATCATTCCTGATAACGCTATGTGAGTGTTTTTAATAAAATTTATATTTATTTAATGCACTCTAAGTGTTGTCCTGCTGAAGTTTTTTTAGTACTTGAATGACTGCCACCTCAATGAAAAGGGAATAAAAATTATTTTTATGACACTTTTAAGATGGTTAGTCTTAATGTTAAGCTACATCTAAGATAATACTCAAACAATTAAGGCCAAAGTGTTTCTCTGGTTAAATAGTCTAGATATTCACTCACTTTTTCTTCTAACTGACTTTTTAGTGTATTCACTTTGCTCCATGTGTAGACAGTATAAATTAGTTATAAAGTAAAGCACCTCTAATCTTAGATTGTCCCTTCCAGTGTTCTGTGAAGGCTCTCAGTAATAGCAGGTGCACTAAGGTTGAATTCATATTGCTTAGATCTAAGGCCAACTCCGTTTTCCAACTCTTACCTTCCACTTCTTGCTTACTCTTCTTAAGGGAAAATACTTTTTCCTGTACATCAGAAAGGCAGGGAAGTGGTAGGCAAGAGAAGTGGGGAGAGGTGACCTGGCAGGCATCAGACAAATGTACTTGTCCTCATCCAGTCCCACATGGCTTCAAGGAGCTTGAGGCTATATCATCCTCATCTCTACCCATTCTCTGCCATGTGAATCATCCCATAAATTAATATCAGTTCACTCCAGCTGAAACACTTACTAGAACCACAAGATATTAAACAATAGTTATGGGAACCTTCCAGCCCTCCATTCCTTCCCAGTTGGCAGAGAAATCATTTTCATCATGCATGAAGTAAAGGAATTCCCCTTCTCACATTTCTCTCTGTTCAGCCTGGGCCAAATCTGATTCAAATAGTGCAACCCAGGAACTACCATTTAGTAATCTCTGAGCTCACTGACTGGGAGGTTCCTCCAGGACTCTGCAAGCCAGGATATTAAGTGAAGCAGCAACATCACTGTTAAAACACAGTGATCTAATGACTTGGCTTTTGTTTTCTTTTAATTTCAACACGCTGAGCACATTGTCAACCCTCATTTCACCATCCATCATCTGGCTGAACCTTGGGAACCTCCCACTCCACATTTGCAAGTCTCCACTGCCCAGGGCAGGGAGAATTTAAGACTCTACAAGCTCAAAAGCCTGTGCTGCTAGAGCCCCATTCTGCTAGGACCTCTACTAGTGGCGGCTGGTGATGCTAGCGTACTATAAATGAAGGTATGGGCAGGCATGCTGCTTCTGAGCCCACAGGTGGGCTTGAACACAGGAAACAGCTAGAAATGACAGATGAGCCACCATTCACAAAGCTTTATTGGCCCCTTGCCTCTCCTGGAAAGATATATCAAGGACATATCTTTTCTTATAAGTACAAACAGCTGCCTTGTCACACAGTACCACCCATTCCTTCCTCACTCTTTTCAGTTGGTTTATCATAAAAACCCTATAGGAACACGTTTCAGCTTTACAAGTCAGCAGATCCCCAACTCTGGACAAAGTATTAGAGGTACAGCCAGAAAAATTAGAGCTTATTATGAATGAAATGAAGCAGACTCTAATAGCCCAAAAGGAAGCTGTGATTAAGCACTCGTTGGTACATATAGTATTCTTGGACTTTTTTACCTATGCACCCCCCAAACTCAGATCAGAAATGATTGAGGCCATCTGCGAAGCGGTGGTATACCTGGCACACACACATGATGGCGCCAGAGTGGCCATGCAGTGTCTGTGGCACGGTACCCCCAAGGACAGGAAAGTGATTGTGAAAACAATGAAGACTTATGTTGAAAAGGTGGCTAATGGCCAATACTGTCATTTGGTTTTACTGGCGGCATTTGATTGTATTGATGATACTAAGCTTGTGAAGCAGATAATCATATCTGAAATTATCAGTTCATTGCCTAGCATAGTAAATGATAAATACGGAAGGGAGGTCCTATTGTACTTACTAAGCCCCAGAGATCCTGCACATACAGTTCGAGAAATCATTGAAGTTGTGCAAAAAGGAGATGGAAATGCACACAGTAAGAAATATATAGAGGTCCGCAGACAGGAGCTCCTAGAATCCATTTCTCCAGCTTTGTTAAGCTACCTGCAAGAACACGCCCAAGAGATGGTGCTAGATAAGTGTGCGTGTGTGTTGGTGTCTGACATTCTGGGATCTGCCACTGGAGATGTTCAGCCTGCCATGAATGCCATCGCCAGCTTCGCAGCGACAGAACTGCATCCCGCTGGCAAGAACGGAGAGCTTCACATCGCAGAACATCCTGCAGGACATCTAGTTCTGAAGTGGTTAATAGAGCAAGATAAAAAGATGAAAGAAAATGGGAGAGAAGGTTGTTTTGCAAAAACACTTGTAGAACATGTTGGTATGAAGAACCTAAAGTCTTGGGCTAGTGTAAATCGAGGTGCCATTATTCTTTCCAGCCTCCTCCAGAGTTGTGACCCAGAAGTTGCAAACAAAGTCAAAGCTGCACTGAAAAGCTTGATTCCTACATTGGAAAAAACCAAAAGCACCAGCAAAAGAATAGAAACTCTACTTGAAAAACTGAGCACATAGGTGGAAAGAGTTAAGAGGAAGATGGAATCATTTGTTCTGTTCTCTGTTCTGTTTCCCAATGCAGAAAAGAAGGGCTAGGGTCCACCGTACTGGTAATTGGGGTGCTCTGTATATGTGTTTCATCTTTGAATATGGATCTATTTATATAAATTGTTTTTTTAAATGGTCTTAAAAATATTTTTTTAAAAACCCCTTCCACTATGGGTAATTCTAGCTTATCTTTGAGTCCTGCCTGATTCCACTGCCCAGAACTCGTCAGCTGTGTAAGAACGAGGCTTAGTGAGAAAAGTCATTTTTCAACAAGGCACCTAATCCTTGGAGTGTGGAGAATTTTAGATGGATTTTGTTCATTTAAAGGCTGTCTGGAGGCGAGTATCAATAAAAAAAGAAGAAGAGGAGGAAGAAAGAAGAAGAAGGAGGAGGTCTGGAGAAGCATCTTTTCTTCCCATAGTTGATTTGAGGGGAGTGCTTGTTTCATGAAGACACTTGCTTACTAACTTCAGTCACCCAGCTTATCAAGTAAGGGGTCAGGGACTTCCTCCCTCCCCTGTCAATACAGTCAAATTTGTTGAAAGAATGAGAAAGTATTCACAAAAGATGCATACAAGAGAATTACCCCATTTATGTTATTTTGGTTTGACTAGGAGAATTCTGTTTCAAAGAACAAAGATACTTTTGTTCTCATATATTAGAGGCTACCTGCCTAAATTCTTCTCTCTTACCAGGTAGTTTCTCATAAACTTCCTTAATTTTCTCATCCAAAATTCACTCTTTAAAGGAGCCACACTTTCCCTTGCATATATATATGCAACAAATACGGTTTTTTGGAGGGGCTTCTTTTTATGCTGTTTCAAAAGGAGCTGGTGTCCCCAATTTGGCATTTTACTCTCTAATGAATTTTTTTGGGTACACATTTATGAGGTATGTGAGAAAGTCTGTTAGGTGTATATAACGCACAGTGATCAGCTCAGGGTATTTAGGGTATCTATCACCCAAGTACAACATTTTTCTTAAGCATAGTCACTCTACCCTATTAATTTTTTTTTTTTTCCGAGATGGAATCTTGCTCTGTCACCCAGGCTGGAGTGCAGTGGCATGATCTCAGGTCAAGGGAACCTCCACCTCCTGGGTTCAAGCAATTCTCTCACCTCAGCCTCCCGAGTAGCTGGTATTACAGGTGGGTGCCCCCACGCCTGGCTAATTTTTTGCATCTTTAGCAGAGACAGGGTTTCACCATGTTGGCCAGGCTGGTCTCAAACTCCTGACCCTGGGTGATCCACCCATCTTGGCCTCCAGAAGTGCTGGGATTACAGGCGTGAACCACTGCATGTAGCCAAGTACTGACTTCATTCTATCTTAACTGTATGTTTGTAGACTTTAACCCCATTCTCTTCATTCTCTTCTTTCCCCGAAATCACCCTTCCCAGTCTCTGTTATCTGTCTTTCCACTCTCGACCTCCATGTGATCAAATTTTTTAGCTCCCACATTTAACCAAGAACATATGATATCTGTCTTCTTGTACCTGGCTTATTTCACTTAAAATAATGACCCTGAGTGCCATCCATGTTGCTACAAATGACAAGATTTCGTTCTTTTCTATGGCTGCTCCATTATGTGTATAAACCACATTTTCTTTATCCATTCATCCACTGATGGACATGTAGGCTATTCCATGTCTTTACTATTGTGAATAGTGCTGCCATAAATATACAGTGCAGAGATCCCTTTGATGTACTGACTTCTTTCCTCTTAGGTAGTAGTAGGATTGCTGGATTGAATGATAGTTCTATTCTTAGTTTTTAAAGAAATTTCCATACTGTCTTCTTTAGTGGCTATACTAATTTACATTCCCACAAACAGTGTAAAATGAGTTTCCTTTTGTCTGCATCCTTGCCAGAATGTGTTGTTTAATAACAGCTATTCTGAATGGTAAAAAGATGATATCTCATGGTGGATATGATTTACATTTCTCTGATTATTACTGATATATATTACTGATCATTACTGATCATAAGCCTGTTTGACATACAAATGGCAAATAATCAGTAATAAACTATATCAGTGTAGATTGTATCATTCTGATTATTACTGATTATAAACCTTTTGCCATTTGTACCTCTTCTTTTGAGAAATGTCTATTCACTTAACTTTGCCTACTTTTTAAAGGGATTTGTGCTTTTTTTACTGTTGAGTTCCTTCTATATTCTATATATTAGTCCCCTGTCAGATGAACAGTTTGCAAATATTTTTTCTCATTCAAGAGGTTCTTCACTCACTGTTGTTTCTTTTGCTGTGAAGCTTTTTAGTTCAATATAGTCTCATTTGTCTGCTTTTGTCTTTGGTGGCTATGCTTTTGAAGGCTTATCATCAATTGCCTTGACCAATGTCCAGGAATGTTTTCTCTAGGTTTTCTTCTAGTATTTTCATAATTTTAGGTTTTACATTTACGTCTTTAATCCAACTTGAGTTGATTTTTGTATAAGGTGAGAGATTGGGTCTAGTTTCATTCTTCTGCATGTGGCTGTACAATTTTCCCAGCACCATTTATTGAAGAGGGTGTCCTTTTTCTATTGTAAGTTCTTGCCAGCTTTGTCAAAGGTCAGTTGACTATAAGTATGTGGTTTTATTGCTCGGTTCTCTATTCTGGTCCATTAGTCTATACTTCTATTTTTTTTTTTTTTACCAGTACCATACTGTTTTGGTTACCTGTAATATATTTTGAAGTAGGTAACATGATGCTTCCAGCTTTGTTCTTTTTGCTCGGGATTGCTTTGGCTATTTAGGCTCTTTTGGGTTTCAAATAAATGTTAGGGTTTTTCTAATTCTGTAAAAAAATAAATTGGTATTTTGATAAGAATTGTGTTGAACCTGTAGATTGCCATGGGCAATGTGGTCATTTTAATGATAGTAATGTTTCCAATCCATGAGCATGGGATGGTTTTCTATTTGTATATGTGTTTCATCTTTGTATATGGATCTATTTATATAAATTGTTTTTTTAAATGGTCTTTAAAAAATTTTTTTAAAAACTCCTTCCACTATGGGTAATTCTAGCTTATCTTTGAGTCCTGCCTGATTCCACTGCCCAGAACTCGTCAGCTGTGTAAGAACCAGACTTAGTAAGAAAAGTCATTTTTCAACAAAGCCCCTAATCCTTAGAGTGATGGTTTTCTATTTGTCTCACCTTCAGTTTTTTCGTCAATGATTTGTTCTTTTCCTTGTAGAGATCTTTTATCTCCTTGGTTAATTTATTCCTAGTTTTTTTTTTTTTTTTGTATCTATTGAAAATGAAATTTCTTTATCAGCTACATGATTATTATTGTATAGAAATGCTACTGATTTTTGTATCCTAATTTTGTGTCCTGCAACTTTACTGAATTCATTTGTCAGATCTAAGAGTTATTTGATGGAGTCTCTAGGTTTTTCTAGATATAAGATTATACCATTAGCAAAGAAAAACAATATGACTTTGTCTTTGCCTATTTGGATGCCTTTCCTTTCTCTTTCCTGATTACTTAGGGAACATTTCCAGTATTAAGTTGAATAAGAGGGTAAAATTGGTCATTCATGCCTTGTTCAAGTTCTTAGTAAAGGGTTTCAACTTTTGCCAATTTGGTATGATGTTAGCTGTGTGTTTGTCATATGTGGCCTTTATTGTTTTGAGGTGTGTTCCTTCTATGCCCAGTTTGAGTTTTCATCATGAAGTGATGTTGAATTTTATCAAATGATTTTTCTGCATCTATTGAGACAATATGGTTTTTGTCTTTCAGTTTGTCTATATATCATTTTTACTGATTTACATATATTTAGCAATCCTTGCATCCCTAGGATAAATCCCACTTGATTGTGGTGTATTAACTTTTTGCTGTGCTGTTGGATTTGATTTGCTAGTATTTTGTTGAGGATTTTTGCCATCTATGTTTATTAGGAATATTAGCCTGTCATTTTCCTTTCCTCATATCCTTGTCTGGTTTTGGTATCAGGGTGATGCTGACCTTGTTGAATGAATTCTCTCACCTTTAATTTTTTGCAATAACTTCAGAAAAATTGTTAGTAGGGTTTTTTCATACATTTGGTAGAATTTAGCAATGAATCCATTCAGTTCTGGGATTTTGTTAGGAAACTTTTTATTACTGATTCAATTTTACTACTCATTACTGATCTGTCCAAGTTTTCCATTTCTTTCTGATTCAATCTTAGTAAGATGTATGTTTCTAGGAATTTATTCATTTCATTTAGATTTTCCAGTTTGTTAGTATATATGTGTCTGTAATTGTCTCTGATAAACTTTTGTATTTCTGATTTTATTTGGATCTACTCTTCTTCATTAGTCTACCTGGCAGTTTATCAATTTTGTTTATCATTTTGAAGAACCAACTTTTTGTTTTGTTGATCCTTTGTACTTTTTTCAGTCTACATTTCATTTAGTTCTCATCTTTATTATTTATTTTCTTCTGCTAATTTTGGATATGATTTGTTCTTTCTTTTCTAGTTCCTTCTGGTACAATGTGAGATTGTTAATTTGTAATCTTTCTACTTTTTTGATGTAGACAGACATTCACTGATATAAACGTCCCTCTTAGTACTGCTTTTACTGTATCCCACAAGTTCTGGTATATTGTGTGTCTATTTTCATTTGTTTCAAAAGCATAATTTACATTTTAATTTCTTCAGAAGCATGTTAATTTTAAAAGTATAGCTTTCAAAGTTCTTAGTATTGATTTTTAGTTGTATCCCATGGTAGTCTGAGAAGATACTTGATACAATTGTCATTTTTTAACATGTTGAGAGTTGGTTTGCAGCCTAACATATTGCCTATTCTGAAAAATGGTCCATTTGCTAATAAAAGGAATGTCTATTCCACGGTTGTTGCATAGAATGTTCTCTAAATGTCTGTTAGGTCCATTTGGTCTGAAATCCAGTTTAAATCCAATGTTTGTTGATTTTCTGTCTAAATGATCTGTCCAGTGATGAGAATGGAGTGTTGAAGTAACCCAGTATTAATAGATTGCAGTCTATCTCTTCCTGTAGATCTAGTAATATTTGCTTTATGAATCTGGGTACTCCAGTGTTGGGTGAATATGTGTGTAGAATTGTTATATGTTCTGTCACTGAACTGATCCTTTATTGATATATAATGCTTTTTTTTAAAAAAAAAACTGTTCTTGAATACGAATCAAAACCACAATGAGATACCATTCCATGCCGTTAGAATGGCGATTATTAAAAAATCAGGAAACAACAGATGCTGAAGAGGATGTGGAGAAATAGGAACACTTTTACACTGTTGGAATGTAAATTGGTTCAACCATTGTGGAAGACAGCGTGGCTATTCCTCAAGAATCTAGAACCAGAAATAC
>CAUYLG010023446.1:0-49927 GCA_963573385.1 Cacajao melanocephalus | reverse complement strand
AGACCTTCCCGATTTGGCTGTGCTTGCTGTGAAACTCTTAGTTCTCAGCGTTTCCAATTGCTGTTCTCCTTATGGGGATGGGACCAGCCTAGCCTGACTCACAGGGCACCCTGTCCTATATACTCCGCACCGAGAAGCGCCACGCTGGGGCTCCAGCAAAACAGCCACACCGGCCAAAAAAGTCGCACTGGTGACCCGTGTGGCTCCTCCGCTGGGAATCTCCTGGTCTGTGGGCAACAAAAATTCGTCTGAAAGTGCGGCATCCACTCGCTCTCTGCGCTTTCACTGGGAGCTACAATCCTGAGCTGTTGCTAATCCACCATCTTGGATCTCCCTCAAGATAGTATTTAAATCTCTTAAAATATGTAAGATACACCTTACTCATGTCATAGTAGTATATTTCATGCCAGAGGTTGTAAACTAGTAACCAACAGTATAAATACACTCTGCAGTGTTTTTAGTGTGCACAAGATTAAAAAAAATTGGAGAATTCATTGGCAACATTTAAAAATTGGGGCCAGGCATGGTGGCTCATGCCTATAATCCCAGCTCTTTGGGAGGCTGAGGAGGCCGGGTCACTTGAGCTCAGGAGTTAGGGACTGGCCTAGGCAACATAGCGAGACCCCGTCTTTACAAAAAATAAAAAATTAGCTGAGTGTGGTAACGCACACCTGTAGTCCCAGTTATTCAGGAGGCTGACATGGGAGGATTGCTTGAGCCTGGGACATGGAGGCTGCAGTGAGGTATGACTGTGCCACTATACTCCAACCTGACAGGGTGAGACACTGACCCAAAAAAAAAAAAATTGGTATACTTTACTATAAAAATCTGAGTTTTCCACTTTTCTTTAAAAATTATTAGACTTGATGACACTGGATTCATATTCCACTGGATTCACTGTTGCAAATGTAACAATCAATTGGCATTCAGCAGAGACTGACTTTCAGTTACTATGTGAGTGCCCCTTTAAAAAGGGGCACAGGCTACCCTATTTATTCAATGTGTGCACATATACCAAGACAACTATTTGACTCACTCATGATACATTTATGGGCCTTGTGGGCATTTGAGATTGGGACCTTGCTTTATAATTTATATATACATATACATGTATCTATTGCATATAATATTTAATATATAAAAATGTATATATAAATTATAACCTTATAAATTACAAAGGTTATAATTTATATATAGGTAATATAAATACACACACATACATATATAGTCATATGCTGCAAAATGACATTTCAGTCAGTGATGGACCGCATATGCAATGGTGGTTCCATAAGATTAAAATGAAGCTGAAAAATTCCTATTGTAGTTGTCCTGATGTTGTAGCACAACACATTAGTCCTGTGGTTGTGGCGATGTTGGTGTGAACAAACTTAGACATACACTGTTGCATATAACTATAGCACAGGCCAGTAATGTTGTAGTCCTTCACATTCACTCACCACTGACTCACCCCAAGCAACTTCCAGTCTTGCAAGCTCCACTCACAGTAAATGCCCTATACAGGCATGTCTTTTTCTTTCTTTTATACCATATTTTTTACTCTACCTTTTCTATGTTTAGATACATTTAAATACCTAAATACTTACCATTGTATTATAACTGCATATAATATCAGTACAATAACATGCTGTATAGACTTGTAGCCTAGAAGCCATAGGCTATACCATATGGCCTAAGTGCGTAGTAGGCTATATGATCTAGGTTTGTGTAAGTATACTCTATGATGTTTAAGTGATGAAATAGCCTAACAATTTATTTCTCAGAACATATCCCTGTTGTTAACTGACACATGACTACACCTATATAGAACTATTTATTTATATAACTCTTTCTGTGTGTGTGTGTATGCACAAATGTGTGTAGTTAGCAGGGATATATGTGTAGAAAATGTTCTGAAGTTGTAGTTGACTGACATTTTCAACGTATATGTATATATTTTCATATATATAATGTCATGTCTGTTTCAAAAACATAAATGAATATGTGGCTGAATTTCTATTTTATATACATATACATATATGTGTGTGTGTGTGTGTGTGTGTGTGTGTGTACAAAGTGTCATTCAATGTCATTTAGCTGGTTGAAAGAATGGCTTCCTGATTCTAAAACTGTTGCACAAGCTTTTTGGAATGTCTTATTCCTTGGGATTGTGTCTGTCTCTCTTGCCATCTCTGTACCTACCTGAGAATAAGGCTATATGACTGTATCATTTGAGGTTTAGAACTTAATACTTTAAAATTCCAGAGGTTTTCTTATTGTTTCCTTTTAACCTTTGATAATTTAATGAAAAGATTATATAAACATGAATCTGATCCTTTGTTCACTAATCAAAACATTTTAAAATTACATTAAAATATTTTGCTACTTGGATATTGATATGTACTTCCAAAACAATGACGCATACATCATAGAACAAAAAATGGTTAAAAAGATTATGAAGACACTGTGAGACGATGTGTTGGTCAGCTAAATGATGTTAGGGCTAAAAAACAGCAAACATTCAGTTAACATGAAAACCTTTTTCTTATCTACAAACATTATCCTTGCAATTAATGATCCCTTTGGCACGTATTTTATGAACTTTGACAAAAAAGCAAACTATAATTTATAAGGGAAATGCAGACAAATTCTGAACAACTTGCCCCAGCAGTTATTTTAGTAAAGGTTTAAGGCAAATAGGAAGTAAACATCCAGCAATGTAGAAAATGAGAAAACTATTTCCAGGCAAATCAAGCACCAGCAGACTAGGGACTCTAAGAGGGGAGTTATCTGGACAAAAATAACTTGAGAAATTGCATAATTTCTGACTTCTGGTGAGATGGAAGCCTGGCAATTCCATAAGTGGGGTCCATTTCCATCTTTTTTTTTTTTTTGCCACTATATTACAAACTAAAGATGGTTAACTTGAGCAAGGTCACAAAGCTGGTCTGAGGCTTTGTAGGGACTTGATTCTGTTACTGATTGACTTACTAGTTTTTATAAATGATTAGCATAATCTTGCTGATGGCATATAGATAGTGTGAAGCACATTTAGAGAACTTTAGGGAGTCCAGGTTTGCAGGCATAAAAGACCACCTGGGAGCGGACACTATCCACAGAAGAATACCATGTCAAATTAATGCTGTGAGTAATGGAGGGGGAAGAAGCCAATTTCACTATCACTTACTGTATAAAACCAAGAGATAATGGTCAAAATTATAAAAAAGAGGGGGCAAAGGCATTATATAATGGTAAGAATATAAAAATAACCATTATACCAAAAGCACAAACCTTCCTAAGTTCCAGAAGCTATACTACGAATTAAATAAAAGATATTTACAAGGCCGAGCGCAGTGGCTCACGCCTGTAATCCCAGCACTCTGGGAGGCCAAGGTGGGCCGATCACCTGAGGTCGGGAGCTCGAGATCAGCTTGACCAACATGGAGAAACCCTGTCTCTACTAAAAATACAAAATTAGCTGGGTGTGGTGGTGCATGCCTGTAATCCCAGCTACCCGGGAGGCTGAGTCAGGAGAACTGCTTGAACCTGGGAGCCAGAGGTTGTGTTGAGCCGATATTGCACCATTGCACTCCAGCCTGGGCAATGAAAGCTAAACTGCATCTCAAAAAAAATAAATAAATAAAAGAAAAAAGAGATTTTATAAATATAAAGGAAGGATAAACCTTAAAAATGAGTTATTATAGGAAAAGAGAGGGAATAGGGTGGAGGGGTTAGGGATAGAAGCTAGAATTCTTTAACTATATTTTGTTTTGTAGATACAATCTAGAAGAATGCAGTACTTTGTTAAGAAGCAATTATTAAAATTCGAAAAAAATGAACAAATTGAATGTAACTATGTATTGAGTTGGAGTGTAACTTCATGGAAAGGAACCATTCCAACTTGACTAGGAATCCTAAGTAGATTTTATCCTAAGGACAAAAAAACCTGCAACTATTTTTCTATAATCACATTGTTGGTAGTAGTGTTATTCTGAAACAGTTAGGTGTACACTGTGGGATAAAGTAAATGAATAATTATATAATGTCATTGAAAACCAGGATTTTGATGTAGAGAAAAGAGACATCTATAAGATTGAAGAGGTTAAGTAAATTCCTTGTTGTAATTACTGACTTTGAATTGGCATTATCATGATGTATTTTATATATACATAATCTATGTTTCCTAGTTCTCTCCATTAAAAAGGCACAGAAACAAAGATCAACCCAGCAGCAATGAGTACCTCTTATTCCCAGATTCTAGTCTCTAAATACCATTTCTCACTTAAAGAAAAATGGGGGGCTCCTTTGGAGAAATGACTGATTCCAAGTTTCAAGCGTGAAAACAAATGAGCCTCTGTCACGTCAGAAAGCTTCTGTCACATCAGAAAGCAAAAAGTCTACCCAAGACTACTAGAGTCACGTCAAAGAGATTCAGAGTCATGTCAAAAGGCTCCCATTACCCAAAAATGGGCCAGGAGGACTGTCAATGAGCTAATAACTACAAAGGATGGGAATAACTATGTACAAGTAAATATATTCACAGTAATACTTAAAAAAAACCAAACAAACACACAACACCTTTCACCTTTGAAGGATACTGGGGAATCAATTAAGCATTTTGAACACTTGAAAATCAAGTATTTATCATGCTTCTACAACAGGGTAACCAGACAACTGAGTTCAAGTTTCTCTTTTTAGAAGGATTCTCATTAATAAATGAAGAGAAAATAATAGTATTATAATACTGTCATTTAAAATCCCAATTGAATTAGTAGACCCAGGCAAGGATTATCAATGGCAGGTAACATCACTAAAAGGGAGACAACCAGTATCATGTGCCTCGTGATGAAAGTTCATATAACCAAGGGGCATCATATTTTCTGAATTGAAACTATACTACAAGGCTGTAATAACCAAAATAGCATGGTACTGGGTGCAAAAATAGACATACAGATCAATGGAACAGAACAGATAATTCAGAAATAAAGCTGTAGGCTACAACCAACCAATCTCCAACAAAGCTGACAAAAATAAACAACTTGGAAAGGACGCCCTACTCAAAAAACAGTGCTGGAAAAACGGGCTAGCCATATGCAGAAGAATGAAACTGTACCGCTAGCTCTCACCATATGTAAAAATTAACTCAAGATGGATTAAAGACTTGAATGTATGACCTTAAACTATATAAATTCTAAAATAAAACTCTTGAACATTAGACTAGAAAAAGAATTTGTGAGTAAGACCTCAAAGGCAAATGTAACAAAAACAAAAATTGACAAATGAAATTGAATTAAACTAATGGACTTCAGTGCAGCAAAGAAACAATCAACGGAATAAACAATCTACAGAATGGGAGAAAATATTTGCAAACGATCAGCCTGACAAAGGACAAATATCCAGAATCAATAAGGAACTTAACAAGCAAAAACCAAATAAACTCATTAAAAGGTGGGCAAAGAACATGAACAAACGCTTCCCAAAAGAAGACATATGAGTAACCAATCATATGAAAAAAAGCTTGTCATCATCAGAGAAATACAAATGAAAACCACAATGAGATACCATCTCACACCAGCCTGAATGACTATTACTAAAAAGTCAAAATATAACATGTTGGCAAGGATGTGGAGAAAAAGGAATTCTTTTACACTCTTAATTGGAATGTAAGTTAGTTCAGCCCCTATAGAAAACAGCACGGAAATTTTTCAAAGAACTAAAAATAGAACCACCCTTTGACCCAGTACTCCCACTACTGGAATTCCCCAAGAAAAAGAAATCATTCTATCAAAAAGACACCTGCACTCTTATATTTATTGCAGCACTATTCACAATAGCAGTCATGGAATCAAACTAAGTGTCCATCAATTAGGACTGGATAAAGAAAATTCGGTACATATACAACATGGAATACTATGCAGTCATAAAAAAGAATGAAATCATGTCCTTTGCAGCAACATGAATGAAGCTGGAGGCCATTATTCTAGGTGAATGAAACAAAATAAAAAACTGCATTTTCTTACTTATAAGTGGGAGCTAAACAATGTGTACACATAGATATAAAGATGGAAACAATGGACAGTGGGGACCTCAGGATGGGAGGAAGGGCAGCAAAGATTTAAAAACTGCCTATGGGGTACTATATTCACTATTTAGGTGATGGGTTCAATAGAAGGCCAAACCCAGCATTATGCAATATACCTGTGTAACAAACGTGCACATGTAGCCTCTGACTTAAAAGTAATAGTTAAAAAGAAAGAAATGGGCTGGGTGTGGTGGCTCACACCTTTAATGCCAACACTTTGGGAGGCCTAGGTGGGCGGATGACAAGGTCAGGAGCTTGAGATCAGCCTGGCCAATATGGTGAAACCCCGTCTCTACTAAAAATACAAAAATTAGCCAGGCATGGTGGTGTGCACCTGTAATCCCAGCTACTTGGGAGGCTGAGGCGGGAGAATTGCTTGAGCCCAGGAGGCAGAAGTTGCAGTGAGCCAAGATCACGCCATTGCACTCCAGCCTGGGTGACAGAGCAAGACTGCAACTCAAAGAAAGAAAGAAAGAAAAAGAGAATGAGAGAGTGAGAGAACAGGGGGGAGGGAGGGAGGGAGGGGGAGAGAGAGAGAGAAAGAAAGAAAGAGAAAAAAAGAAAGAGAGAGAGGAAGAGAGAGAGAAAGAAAGAAAAAGAGAGAGAGAGAGAAAGAGAAAGAGAAAGAAAGAAAGAGAAAAAGAAAAAGAGAAAGAAAAACAAAGAAAGAAAGAGGAAGGAAGGAAGCAGGGAGGGAGGGAGGGAAAAATGTTTGACATGACAGGTATGCAAATTAACATGATCTGATTACTATACATTATATGTATCAAAACATCACTATGGGTGGGGCAAGGTGGCTCATGTCTGTAATCCCAGTATTTTGGGAAGTTGAGGTGGGAGAACTGATTAAAACTAGGAGTTCAAGACCAGCCTGAACAATGTGGTGAGACCTTGATTCTACTAAAAGTTAAAAAAAAAATTAGCCAAGCATAGTGGTCCATAGCTGTGGAGGCTATGGTGGGAGGATGCTTGATACCAGGAAGTCAAGGCTGCAGTGAACTGTGATTGCTCCACTGCATCCCAGCCTGGGTGACAGAGTGAGACCTTTCCTCAAACAACCACCAGCACCACCACCACCAAACAAAAAGCCATCATATGTAAACCATAAATATGTACATGTGACAATTTAAAAAATTAATAAACTCTTGAACAACAACAAAAACAAAGTTCATAGCACCACCTAGAAAGTAGCCTTGGCAAAAAAATAAAATAAAAATTTAAATGTGACCTGGATCAAACCTTTATGCACTAAGGCTCTATGAATATAATGGAAATACAGACTTGCCATGAAGCAAAATCCAGATATAAAAAATTTTATGAGACAAATGGCCCAGCTTCTTAAACAAAATTTTCTGTTATATTACCTTATCTCTTGCCATGTAGGCTAGACTTTGCTAATGACACTTACAGGCTGAGCCAATAACCATGCAGAATTTACTCTTTTTTTAAATTGTTTGTTTATTCATTTATTTGAGACAGAATTTCGCTATGTCACCCAGGCTGGAGTGCAGTGGCATGATCTTGGCTCACTACACCCTCCACCTCCCAGATTCAAGCAAATCTCCTGCTTCAGCCTTCCGAGTAGCTGGGATTACAGGCGTACTCCTCCACACCTGGCTAATTTTTGTATCTTTAGCCAACATGGGGTTTCACCATGTTGGCCAGGCTGGTCTTGAACTCCTGACCTGAAATGATCTGCCCGTCCCGGCCTCCTAAAGGGCTGAGATTACAGGTGTGAGCCACCATGCCTGGCCTATTTGCTCTTTTAAACACTAACTTCAAACAAATAGCCAGTGTCATGGTTAACTGTGAAACTCTAGGAGCGTTTCCGTTAAAATCAGATACAAGGAAAGAGTGCCGGATATGAGCATGATCATTGCATAAAATTCAAAAAATGTTTACCAAGGCACTTAGACAGAAAATGATGCATACATATGGAAAAGAACAAATGACCATTATCTGTAGCTGATATAAATGCCTACATGAAAAATACAAAATAATATTATAGTACAGTAAGGTGACCATTTAAAAAATAAATATACAAATTACAGATTTCCTATTTAATAAGAATAACAAGTTTAAAAACATATTGAAGAAAAAATCCCATTCATAATAGTAATGGTTAAGATAAAAAAAATCTGGAAGTAAACATACCAAGAAACATTAAACATCCATATAAAGAAAACTATAAAAGTATATGAGAAACAAAAGATTTGAACAAATGTCCCAGAATAATACAAAATACTTCTAAATAGGCCAATTATTCTTAATCAGTAGAATTTTTGGAACAAAAAGTGATTATAAAATGCAGTTGGAATAATAAATCAGTAATATCTTAAAAAAACAGTAAGTATAAATTTTCTTTTGGGTTTAAGATGCATTATAACTCTATGATATGTAAGCAGGATGATAGTAGCGACAGAATAAACAGCATATCAATGTAATCAAGTAGGAAGCTCAGAAACAGACCTAGTTTACATATTATTCAATATATGATCAAATGTGCCATTTTGAGTTAGTGCAGGAAAAGATGGAATTCATCTATCATTTGCCCAAAAGTGGCTGGGTTTCTACCTTACACTTAAAAATAAATTCTAGAGTATTAAAATGCAAACAAAAACTATGACCACAAAAAGAACAGAGAAAAATATAGGTTGTTTTTTATCTGACTGTAACATTGGAAAGGAAATATAAGAAAAAGATTAATAAATATGAAATGCAATATCTAATGATTTGTGTAAATCAGTAGGAGCATCAATCAAATGTTGGCTGGGTGCAGCGGCACACGGCTGTAATCCCAGCACTTTGGGAGGCCCAGGTGGGTGGATCACGAGGTCAAGAGATGGAGACCATCCTGGCTAACACGGTGACACCGAGTCTGCACTAAAAATACAAAAAATTATCCCAGCATGGTGGCACACGCCTGTAGGGAGGTTGAGGCAGGAGAATCGCTTGAACCAGAGAGGCGGAGTTTGCAATGAGCTGAGATCATGCCACTGCACTCCAGCATGGGCTACACAGTGAGACTCTGTTTAAAAAAAAAAAACAATCAAACGTCAAACCTGAAAAAACATGTAAATACTTTTACAAAGGGTTAATTAAATGAAAAATTGTCTAATAGTCCAGAAAATTAAAATGTAAAGAAATTGCTTATCATTTTTGGCATATAATACTGGACAAGTATATGGCACCCATTTTTTTTTTTTTTTGAGACAGAGTCTCATTCTATTGCACAGGCTGGAGTGCAGTGGTGCAATCAGAGCTCACTACAGCCTCAATCTCTTGGGCTCAAGCGATCCTCCCACCTCAGCCTCCTGAGTAACGGGCAGCAGGTGCATGCTACCATGCCTGGCTAATTTTTGTATTTTTTGTAGAGAAGGGATTTCTCCATATTTCCCAGGCTGGTCTCAAATTCCTGGGCTCAAGTGATCCTCCTGCCTTTGCCCCCCAAAGTGTTAGGATTATAAGCATGAGCCACTGTGCCCAGCTGGACAAGTTTTCTAAGAATGACCATACCGAGTTTTTTAAAAATTAAAATTTTGATGTATTTGTACATAATTACAGGGTACATGTGAAATCTTGTTACATGCATAGAATGTGTAATGATCAAGTCAGGGTATTTACGGTATCTGTCACCTAAGTGTTTATCATTTCTATGTATTGGGTGCATTTCAGGTCTCTTCTAGCTATTTTGGAAAGTAGAATACATTGTCACTAACTATACTCACCCTACACTGTTATCAAACATTAGAACTTACTCCTCTATCTAATTGTTCAATTGTACCCATTAACCGACCTCTTTTCATCCCTGCAGTCCCCACTGAAACACCCTTCCCAGGCTCTGGTATCTACCATTCCACTCTCTACCTCCATTTGACTTACTTTTTAGCTTCCACATATGAGTAAGAACGTGTGGTATTTGTCTTTCTGTGTGTGGCTTATGTTACTTAACATAATGACCTTCAGTTCCATTCACATTGCTTCAAATGACATGATTTCATTGTTTTATAGTTAAATAGTATTTGATTGTATGTATATACCACATTTTCTTTATCCATTCATCTAAGTGTTGATGGGCACTTAGCTGATTCCATATCTTTGCTACTGTGAACAGTGCTGTCAAACATGGGAGTGCATGGATCCCTTTGATATAACACTCAGTTTTAATCAAAGTGTGGGAAAATAAATACATATACTTTTGGTGAGGATTTAAATATTCATAGCTCTTTTTGGTAATAGGCTATGTGATGGTTTCAAGCATCATAAAGATATATATGCTTTGAGTTTGGCAATTTTACTTCTGAGACTTTACCTTAAGGAAATGGTCTACACTTTCCAGGGATATATATGTGTCTGTATATGAACATGTATATATGTACATGTGTATATATACATGTATTTGTATGAATATAAAAATGAGAGGTACTACAGCAGTGAAACTAGGTAATAGACAGTGAAAATTTGAAAGTAATATATATACCCATTTAAATGATTATGTAGGTATATACTTAAGTGATCCATGGTGGGTGGATCACTTGAGGTCAGGAGGTCAAGATCAGCCCAGCCAACATGGTTAAACCACAGCTCTTCTAAAAATAAAAGAAATTAGCTGGGCATGGTGGTGCACACCTGTAATCCCAGTTACCCTGGAGGCTGAAGCAGAATAGCTTGAACCAGGAGGTGGAGATTGCAGTGAGCTGAGATCACGCCACTGCACCCCTGCCTGAGTGGCAGAGTGAGACTGTCACAAAAAATAAAAATAAAAATAAAAAAATAAATTAGAAGCAGCATAAACCCTGTAACAAAGCAATTCCACTCCTTGGTGAATAAACCTTCAAGGTGCATGTACAAGTATATGGAGAGACATGTACAAGAATGCTCAAGTAGCATTATATTTAATAGCTGAAAACTGGAAACACTCCTAATGTCAACTGAAGATTAAATGGATAGAGGTCTAAACATATAATAGAAAAATATGTGCAATAATATTGATGGCTCTCACAAATATAATATTGAGTTAAAAATCCAGACACAAAAAGTACATTTTGTATGATTCTGTTTATATCAAGTTTAAAAAATAGGCACAGCAAAAGGTGTTTAGAGATTCATGCTTAGGTGGTAAAACTATGAAGAACTACAAGAAAAAAAATGACAACAAAAGTTAGGATAGTAGCTATGTTAAAGTGGGTAAGGGGGCATAAGAGGACTTACTGAGAGCTAATGTTTAATTTTTTGACCTAGGTGGTGGTTACTTGGGCATTTGACCTGAATTATACTTTTATACATACTTTAATGTGTATCTAATATATCTCACAATTTAAAAAAATTAAAAACTATTAGAAGATTGATATAGTTTGGCTTTGTGTCCCTGACCGAATCTCATGCTGAATTGTAATCCCCACTGTTGGTAGAGGGACCTAGTGGGAGGTGATTGGATTCTGGGGGCAGATTTCCCCCTTGCTGTTCTCATGATAGTGAGTTCTCATGAGATCTGGTTGTTTGAAAGTGTGTAGCACTTCCCCCTTCACATTCTCTCCCTCCTACCCAGCCATATAGGACATACCTGCTTCCCCTTTGGTTTCTGTCATCATTGTAAATTTCCTGAGGCCTCCCTACCCATACTTCCTGTGCAGCCTGTGGAACTGTGAGCCAATTAAACCTCTTTTATTTATAAGTTACCCAGTCTCAGATAATTCTTCATAGCAATGTGAGAAGGTACTAATACAGAAAATTGGTACCAGAGAAGTGAGGCATTTCTATAAGGATACCTAAAAATGTGTAAGCAGCTTTGGAACTGCGTAATGGGCAGAGGTTGGAACAGTTTAGAGGGTTAAGAAGAAGACAGGAAGATGAGGAAAAGTTTGCAACCTCCTAGAGCCTTGTTGAATTGTTGTGACCAAAATGCTAATAATGATATGGATAGCAAAGTCCAGGCTGAGGAGGTCTCAGATGGAGATGAAGAACTTATTGGGAAATGGAGTAAAGGTCGCTCTTGCTATGCTTTAGCAAAGAGACTGGTAGCATTGTGCCCCTGCTCTAGGGATTTGTGGAACTTTGATCTTGATAGAGATGATTTAGGGTATCTGGTACAAGAAACTTCAAAGCAGCAAAACATTTAAGATGTTCCCTGGCTGCATCTAACAGCACACACTCATATGTGCACACCAACAGATTATCTGAAACTAGAATTTATATTTCAAAGGGAAGCAGATCATAAAGGTTTAGAAAATTTGCAGCCTGACCATGTGGCAGAAAAGAAAACTCTAGTTTTGTGAAGAAATTCGAGCTGGCTATGGGAAACTGCACAAGAGAAACCAAATGTTAATTGTCAGGACAATGAAGAAAATGCCTCCAGGGCATTTTAGAGACCTTCACAGCAGCCTGTCTCATCACAGGCCTGGAGGCCTAGGAAGGAAAACGGTTTTGTGGACCAGGCCCAGAGGCCCACTGCTCTGTGCAGCCTCGAGACATGGCACCCTGTGTCCCAGCTGGTCTAGCTCCAGCCATGGCTAAAAGGGGCCAAGGTACAGCATGAGCCATTGCTTCAGAGGGTACAAGCCCCAAGCCTTGATGGCTTCCATGTGGTGTTGGGCCTGTCAGTGTGCAGAGGGCAAGAGTTGAGGTTTTGGAACCTCTGCCTTGCTTACAAGGGATTTATGGAAATGCCAGGATGTCCAGGTAGAAGTCTGATGCAAGGGTGGAGCCCTCATGGAGAACCTCTATAGGATAGTTTATGGGGAAAATGTGGGGTTGGAACCTTCACAGAGTCCCCACTGGGGCACTGTAGTGGAGCTGCAATAAGAGAGCCATTGTCCCCCAGGCCCCAGAATAGTAGATCTACCAACAGCTTGCACCATGCACCTGGAAAAGCTGCAGGCACTCAATGCCAGCCCATGAAAGCAGCTGCAGGGGCTGTACTCTGCAGAGAAACAGGGGCAGAGCTGCCCAAGATCTTGGATCCCACCTCTGTGTCAGTGTAGCTTGGGTGTGAAACATGCAATCAAAGGAGATTCTTTTGGAGTTTTAAGATGTAATGACTGCCCTGCTGGGTTTTGGATTTCCATGGGACCTGTACCTACTTTGTTTTGGCTGATTTCTCCTTCTTGGGAGGGGTGTATTTACCCAATGCCTGTACTCTCATGTATCTTGGAAGTAACTAGCTTGCTTTTTATTTCACAGGCTCATAGGTGGAAGGAACTTACCTTGTCTCAGATGGGTCTCTGAATTTGGACTTTTGAGTTAATGCTGAAATGAGGTAAGGACTTTGGGGAACTGTTGGGAAGGAATATTTGTGTTTTGAAATGTGAGAAAGACATGAGATTTGGGAGGGGCTAGAGGTGAAATGATGTGGTTTGGCTTTGTGTCCCTGCCCAGATTTCAAGTCCTGTACTTGCAGCACTTTGGGAGGTGAGGCAGGAGGATTCCTTCAGCCCAAGGGTTCTTGATTAGCCTGGGCAACATAGTGAGACCCCATCTCTTAAACAATTAGCTGGGCTTTGTGGGATAGCCTGCAGTGCCAGCTACTTGGAAGCTGAGGTGGGAGGATTGTTTGAGCCCAGGAGGTTAAGGCCATAGGGAGCTGAGATCATGCCACTGCACTCCAGCCTGGGTGACAGAGTGAGACCCTTCATTTTTCTGCTTTGTAAATGGGAGATTTTGGAGTGGTAGTAGTTAGGGAAGTAGGTTAAAAGACAAAGAGAAGCGGAGTGAAGAACAGAAACAGGAAGCCCTCTTCTCTGCCCAGGCAGCATATATCTAACACAGCAGTAGTTACAGTCATGCACTGCACAAAGATATTTTGGTCAACAATGAACTGCATATAGGATGGTGGTGCCACAAGATTATAATATCATATTTTTACTGTACCTCTTCTGTTTAGAAATGTTTAGACACACAAATACCATTGTGTTATTGTGTTATAATTGTATATAGTATTCAGTACAGTAACATGCTGTACAGATTTGTAGCCTAGGAGCTTTAGGTGTAGTAGGCTATACCATCTAGGTTTAAGTGCACTCTATGGTATTAGCATGGCAAAGAAATTGCCTAACGTTGCATTTCTCAGAACACATTCCCATCATCAATAAACTCATGACTGTAGATACTATGCCACCTTTGTGGTCCAATTTGTAATTAATGACTCTAAAAGTGGCCATTTTGGAGTTAGCAAAAGAAGAACCTAATGATGTGACAAAGTGAAAGGGAATTGAGGGGTTCAGAAAAGGTGTCCTTACTGAACCCCCTATAAGGCCAAACATGTTACCTGTGCCCAAGACTGGGTCTGGCTTGAAATGCATTGATCTGCAACTTAAGACACTACAAAGTCAAGGATGTGTCCATTTTTCACCCTTGTTATTCCCAGGGCTAGTATACAGCCCAGTCCAATAAATGCAAAGTAAGTGTTGAATGGATGAATAGCTAAAAAGAAGTCGATTTGTACATTTTCTACTGGAATTGATGATATAAAGTACGGTATGACTTTATGGTTACACCTTGATGATTTGCTCTGCTATATATTGCTTCTAATTAATAACATTTAGAATCATAAAATGTTACACCTGAAAAGGACCTAACAGATCTCTAATCCGACCATCTCATATTACAGATAAGAAACTTAAGGCCTAGCTTTTTAAGGCCTAGTTTAGTGGCAAGACAGTTACTGGAAGGCTCTTCACTAAGAACGTACATTCAATGACTACCACCCGAAGGCTCTTCTCATTCTATTATATCTATTTTTTGAGACTATCATCATAATAAATGGTGATTTATTTTAAATCTATATTTGTATATGACCAACACAATTGATGTGTCTATTTTGCCATTTTCTTTTGCAGTAGCAATTATTGCAGCTGAACTTTGTATCAATTGTCAAAACACTGCCTGTAAATAAACACTATCAAAATAATTTTGTGTTAAATACACAAGCAGAAAAAGCTGTGTCAAATAATGGTGGCTAGTTTAAAATAAACAAAATAAGGGCCAAGCAATTTTACATCTGTTGATAAAGATCATGAAGTAGTTTTTTTCAAACCCTGAAAAAGTAGTTTTTTCACTACAAATAACAGAAAAAGACTCAAATCATATAAAATATCAAACTAGAAGTAGAATAACAAAAAATAAGATAATGCTATACTTCAGAATGCTATATTTTAAATCATGTTTTAAAAGACTTCCTTAGATGAACTTAGATGAGGAGATACCAATGTATTTCAATATTAACTGTTAAAACTGCAACATCTACTTCATTTAATAAATTTTCTTTAGTTACCAGCACAGTGGAAATGGTCTTTAACATTTATTGAAAGTTCACATGATGACATCTATGTTTCATAAGATAAACTTAAGAACCTTTAAAGAAAAGAATTTCAAAGAATGCAATGACCAGCATTTAAAAGACATGCATTTTGCATGAAATTATTTAGTTAGTGGGGAATTAGTTGTTTAATATTTTCACTTTTCTATAGTAGTTCAATTGTTTAAACACTATTATGAATAAACTGAAATATTAAAACAAGTTTCTAAGCTATATTTTGTGATTAAATTTATAGTTAATAGATTATATAACATATTTCACAATGTTATATATGGCATGACATTATATAACATATATAAACGTAATAGGTTATATATTATATCAATTCATATTTATATATTATTTATTTATTTTGGAGGCGAGATGGAGTTTTGCTTTGTCACCGGGGCTAGAGTGCACTGGTGTGATCTCAGCTCACTGCAACCTCCGCCTCCTGGATTCAAGTGATTCTCCTGCCTCAACCTCCCACACAGCTGGAATTATAGGCACACATCACTCTGCCTTGCTAACATTTGTATTTTTAGTACAGATGGGGTTTCACCATTTTGGCTCAGCTGGTCAAACTCCTGATCTCAAGTGATCCACCTACCTTAGCCTCCCAAATTGTTGGGATTACAGGTATAAGCCACTGTGACTGGCTATGTATTATTTTAAAATCCCAAAGAAAGACATAAACAACCCCCTCCCAAAACACAAGTGATAAACAGGTAAAATCAAATTAAACAACTTAGCTTGGAATAAATATATAGACAATTTCAAGAATTTAAAGCCCTGGATTTTCTAACAATATATGTTCAATCCTCATTATTCATGGATCTTATCTTTATGATTTGCCTACTAAAATTTATTTGTAACCCCAAAATTAATCCTTGTGGGATCTCAGGATCCATCTATGGACATGCACAGGGTGGCAAACATGTTGATTTGCCAAATACATATATACCCAGCTGAAGTCAAAGAAGCCAACTTCCTGCCTTCTTTTAGATCTCATACTGTAAACTGGCATCTATTTTGCAGTCTATTTAGTTAGTGCCACGTTTTTCACATTTTTGTGCTTTTTGTTGCTGATTTCACTGTTTAAAATGGCCTCTGACTCATCTGGAGAATGTGGCTGAAAGAAAAGACATTTTAAGAAATAATAAAATGGCCCCTGAGCATAGTGTTGAAGTGCTATCTAGAGGTGGTTTGATGTTGTTGTTTTTTGAGACGGGCTCTCACTGTGTTGCCCAGGCTGGCATACAGTGGCACGATCCTAGCTCAAGCAACCTCTGCCTCCTGGGCTCAAGTGATCTTCCTACTTCACCTGCCGAGTAGCTGGGACCACAGATGTGCACCACCATGCCTGGCTAATTTTTTGTATTTTTGATAGAGATGGGATTTCGCCATGTTGCTCAGACTGGTCTCAAAATCCCGAGCTCAAGTGATTCGCCTACTTCAGCCTCCCAAAGAGTTGGGACTACAGGCGTGAGCCACCACGCCCAAGTTCTTAAGCTCAAGATGGCTGCGATTTATCGTATGGAGAAAACACATATGTTAGATAAACTTCCTTCAGGTTTGATTATAGTTCTGCTGGCCATGAGTTCTGTATTAATGAATCCATCATATATGTTAAATAAGGTGTCTTTAAACAGAAACACACTGAAAATAAGGTTATATATCGATTGGTTAACAAAGATGATGTGACCAGAGGTAGACCTAGGGTTGGAAGCCAGGTCTCCTGAGTATGGCAGTGTAAAGAAAGCCTGCCATTTCAAGAATGTGAGTAAGATTTGGCTAAAATTAAGGGGGTATATAGAAAAGTCACAGGAAATCAGGTTAAAGAAATAAATATGAGATCAGTTACAGAATAAAAAATTTAGATTTTTGCCCATGTTAGTCATTTTGAAATTATTTTTTAAGCAATAAAACTCTTTTTAAAACAAGATATCTTATGAGATATCAATATGCAAAACAAATTAAGAGGTGGTCTCTCTGATTGAAGCTGTTTCTCTTTCCCGCCCTCAGCCTCTGAGGAGAAAGTTAGAAAACGATTATCATTAGTGCTACCTGTTTTGAACAAGGTGATATACCAAGTGGCCCAGAGAGCAAGTGGAGGAACCAGCATGGAGACAGAAAGTAACAGGCCTGCCTGCTAGGGTTACCTGCGGAAAGAAAGGGCAAAGATGCTATAGGCAAGAGAAGTTCAGGACAGAGATGGCATAGCTCAAAGACTCACATTTGAGCAGCTGTGGAAGATGACAGTACAATTACCAAAATAGTGAAAGGCACAGGAGGCAGCTACTGGTTTTGGTGAAAGACAATGATGTTGTTTTAAATGTGTCTTAGGCATTTAGACATTTACGTACACTATCTTATGAACAAATGAATAGAAAGTAGCACTTTTTTTCTCTACCAGTTTTCTTCTCTTTTTCAAGTAGATTAAGCAAAAGTCAACTGCAATAGTTAGAAAGCTGTACTTTGTTGTACTTAGAAACTTCTAAAAATGCTTAGGATTTCACCTGCAAGTCCAACAAGAAGACAATACAGGTTCCCCAATGCCCCATTCTAAATAGGAAAAAGGACCATTTTAATTTTAGTAACATTTCTGTTCTCTAGACACTTTAGATAACTTGCTCTTTTTATCTTTAAAAACTGTTTTTCTAGTGATAATTATTCACTTCAAGCTTAAGAATACCAAATTATTGTAGAAATGGAAGACTTTTCTTATGGTTTATAAAATACATTATGAAAGTGAGTCTTGTTGATTATGTATATTTCACTATAATAATTCCAATGCATATTATTTCTATTGAGAGTAAGTTATAGTTTTTCGCAAACTGCCTTTGATGAGGGGATGAGGGCTGTCTCTTCCTGTGCGTTTCTAACACTTGTGATGCAAAACGCTCCCGCCCTTTTCTGGGAACACAGAAAGCCTGACTCAGGCAGCTGCTGCTATTAAAGCAGCTCCAGCCCTGCACACTCCCTGCTGGGGTGAGCCGCATTGTAAAGATGAAGTTGGCTAACTGGTACTGGCTGAGCTCAGCTGTCCTTGCCACTTATGGTTTTTTGGTTGTGGCAAACAATGAAACAGAGGAAATTAAGGATGAAAGAGCAAAGGACCTTTGCCCGCTGAGACTAGAAAGCAGAGGGAAATGCGATGAGGCAGGGGAGTGCCCCTACCAGGTAAGCCTGCCCCCCTTGACGATTCAGCTCCCGAAGCAATTCAGCAGGATCGAGGAGGTGTTCAAAGAAGTCCAGAACCTCAAGGAAATCGTAAATAGTCTAAAGAAATCTTGCCAAGACTGCAAGCTGCAAGCTGATGACAACAGAGATCCGAGCAGAAATGGACTGCTGTTACCCAGTACAGGAGCCCCGGGAGAGGTTGGTGATAACAGAGTTAGAGAATTAGAGAGTGAGGTTAACAAGCTGTCCTCTGAGCTAAAGAATGCCAAAGAGGAGATCAATGTACTTCATGATCGCCTGGAGAAGCTGAATCTTGTAAATATGAACAACATAGAAAATTATGTTGACAGCAAAGTGGCAAATCTAACATTTGTCGTCAATAGTTTGGATGGCAAATGTTCAAAGTGTCCCAGCCAAGAACAAATACAGTCACGTCCAGGTACGTATCATAATGTTTTCTTATCATATGTTCATAAATGTTATATAGCTAGAGTATCTATAAACATTAACCTGAGTCAGTAAGTTAAACAGATGACAGATTCAGTCTTATTCATCAAGGTATACAGGAAAAAATAAATATCTTCTCAAATGTGACCACAGAAATATATGACCTAATTACAAAAATCGTTGTTAGTTCTGTATCCACTAGAAATCACTTTCAATTTTAAGATCTTATTTGCTAATGCCAGACCTACATGCAAGCAGAAGTAGAGAAAATTTCTTGTTTTAGTGTGTTTAACTCGTCTCTTCAATGAGGTGTTTGAAAGCAATAGAGATGAGGTGACGTTCACAATTGTGCCTTGTTTGTTGGAAATCAGTTTTTCTTGTGATTGGCTGACTGCCACTTCTCATGCCTAAAGAGATCTTTGAAAGATTTTGGCAAGTAATCTGCAGTTCTTCATCCCAAATATCTAGAGAAAATGGGAGATTTTACAAATGGAATACAAGCAGCTTCATATGTGTACAAAATTTTCTGCTTTGAGATCTAGTGGCACAGAAAATGTTTTAAGGGGAGAGTTTTGGCACACCACTAAGGAAAGGAATATATTCTTCTTTCTCTTTTATCTGAAGCTACAATTCAAGCAGATAAAAGTAGAACCCATTCTCACCATTCAAATTACTTGAGTTAACTTTGATAAATACATGTGAAAGACCACCGACTTAATCGCCTACTCTACCCACGAGCTAACAGTGGCATTGGCTTCCCCAAACCTTGGCTTTTCACCTGATGTACTGGGACCACTGTTGCTGACTGTCTCCTTATACTTTAGAAAGTCATCTCTGCATTAGGACCTCTACTTGCCATGAATGTGAGGTTGAAGGGACATGGTGGGGATCACTTTCATTTGGAGACAGTATCTCAGGCACGCTCTATCCATGAACTTTTCTTACGGTTCATAAAATACATTATAAAAGTAAGTCTTGTTGACTATGAACATTTGACTATAACAATTTCAATGTCTATTATTCCTATTGAGAGTAAGTTACAGTTTTTGGCAAACTGCCTTTGATCTGCCAGTAAAGGAGGAGAGGGTCATAGTTTCAAGGACCACTGTTGGTAATACTCCTGGCAACCTGCATCTTAATGTACCTGGCACACTGAGAACCCCAGGTTCACCTCTTAGGTGACATCAGTGGGTACACAGTAGATTAGATGCTGCATGGCAAGTTGTCATGATATGATTGAGACTCTATTATAGTCTGTTTTTCTCCAAAATATTTTGGGGGAAATAACTGAACATTCTGAGCTCTAAATATATAGAAATAGATTTTTATGCCTTAGGTTATCTCATATTAAACTTACCTTACTTGTCATACATTTTAATAAAAATTATCTGGGAGTAAATATCTGTCTTTGATTCATACAGAACCTTGTTAATTGATTATTATGCTTATCTTCAATATAATCACCTGTTGTTTCTTTCTTGAAACCCAAAATGTGAAATAGTGGCTAAATACTTTCTTAGATAATAAATACAGGGTAAGAATATTGGTATATTATTGAAAAACAGATTTTTCACTTGAGCTCTATATAGTTGTCAAGTAAAATAAATATGAATTTATGATCAATGCTCTGCATTATTTTAATACATCATTTGGAACATATCCTATAAAACCTTCTGACAGTAGAGGCAATCAACCCCTTTAGGTAAAAGAAAATAGAAAGAAGCCTGTGCTTCCTCTGTATGCATGGAATACAGTTCTAGGAGAGTTAGAATTATTTGATTTTTGCCAGCCAGGTCTGAGTTAGTGTCCTGGCTTTGCCATTTAAAGCTTGTGTGAAGTTAGCCAAGCCACTGACCTTTATGCCTAAATATCCTCACGTGCAGACTGGCAGTAACGCTTGCATCATAAGGTCGATGTTCAAATTAAGTGTGAAAATGTTATCCAGTCTTTGGCAGTATGCTTAGAATGTATAGGTAGGCCTCACTAAATGATGCTACATTGTTAGAACTGTATTTTTATTATTTTCTTCTTGTTGTTTTCTGTTGATGCTGTCATTATTATTACCAATCAAGAGTATACTAGAGGTCCTTTCTGCTTTATAACATCAGGTTCTTCTTCTGAGGCCTTTTTTTTTCCTTTTCCTTTTTTTTTTTTTTTTTTTTTTGAGACAGAGTCATGCTCTGTCCCCAGGTGCCAGGCTGGAGTACAGTGGCGCAATCTCGGCTCACTGCAATCTCCGCCTCCTGGGTTCAAGCAATTCTCCTGCCTCATCCTCCCTAGTAGCTAGGACTACAGGTGCATGCCACCATGCCCGGCTAATTTTTGTATTTTTTAGTAGAGACGGGCTTTCACCATGTTGGCCAGGATAGTCTTGATCTCCTGATCTCGTGATCCGCCCACCTCGGCCTCCCAAAGTGCTGGGATTACAGGCGTGAGGCACTGCGCCCAGCCCTTCTGAGGCCTTAACAAGCATTCGGTAAACAGGTTCAAGTAACTTTAGTAGAGGAAAGTTTCATTATTGCCATTGATTGAATTATCAAACTGCTTTTGTACATATAAATAATTCTTCAGATGCATAGTTTCTATTAACAAGATCCAATGTCTTCCTTTTCTTCCTCCTTCAGTTCAGCATCTAATATACAAAGATTGCTCTGACTACTATGCAATAGGCAAAAGAAGCAGTGAGACCTACAGAGTTACGCCTGATCCCAAAAATCGTAGCTTTGACGTTTACTGTGATATGGAGACCATGGGGGGAGGCTGGACAGTGCTGCAGGCACGTCTTGATGGAAGCACCAACTTCACCAGAACGTGGGACGACTACAAAGTAGGCTTTGGAAATCTCAGAAGGGAATTTTGGCTGGGGAACGATAAAATTCATCTTCTGACCAAGAGTAAGGAAATGATTCTGAGAATAGATCTTGAAGACTTTAATGGTGTCAAACTATATGCTTTGTACGATCAGTTTTACGTGGCTAATGAGCTTCTCAAATACCGTTTACACGTTGGTAACTATAATGGCACAGCTGGAGATGCTTTACGTTTCAACAAACATTACAACCATGATCTGAAGTTTTTCACCACCCCAGATAAAGACAATGATCGATATCCTTCCGGGAACTGTGGGCTGTATTACAGTTCAGGCTGGTGGTTTGATGCATGTCTTTCTGCAAACTTAAACGGCAAGTATTATCACCAAAAATACAGAGGTGTCCGTAATGGGATTTTCTGGGGCACCTGGCCTGGTGTAAGTGAGGCACAACCTGGTGGCTACAAGTCCTCCTTCAAAGAGGCTAAAATGATGATCAGACCCAAGCACTTTAAACCATAAATCACTCTGTTCATTCCTCCAGGTATTTGTTATCTAATAGGGCAACTAATTCCTTCAGCACTTTAGAATATGCCTTGTTTCATATTTTTCATAGCTAAAAAATGATGTCCGACTGGTAGGTTCTTATGCCACACAGCATTTGCAATAAAGCTGAAAAATAATACATTTTAAAGGAGTCCTCTGCTGTTATACTGTTATCCAATGAACACTTGCAAGCCATCCTAATGGCTTACTGAGATTATACATTACATTTATACTTCTTTTAATTTCTATTAATTGAAAAGTTTTCTATTGCTTATTGCTTGTATTACTTGCTATATTTAAAAAATAATTGTTGGTTGGGTGCAGTAGCTCATGCATGTAATCCCAGCACTTTGGAAGGCCAAGGCAGGCAGATCACTTGAGGTTAGGAGTTTGAGACCAGCCTGGTCAACATGATGAAATGCATTCTCTATTAAAAATACAAAAATTAGCCAGGCATGGTGGTACATGCCTGTAATCCCAGCTACTTGAGAGACTGAGGCAGGAGAATTGCTTGAACCCAGGAGGCAGAGATTGCAGTGAGCCGAGACCATGCTACTGCACTCCAGCCTGAGCAACAGAGCAAAACTCTGTCTCAAATAAAATAAAAATAATAATAAGTTTATTCCATAGGCTGGGTTCTACACAAAGCAATCTGTACTTGGGCCATGACTTGAGCACATCTGAAGGTATACCACTCTTTCCAGTCTATAATTATTTGGGTAATCTTCATTCTGAGATAAACTTACTCAATTTATAGAATTTACTTTGCCACAGAAAGACCCTATAGCATTTTAGTTCCCAGACTAAGGGAACTAATACATGTAATTAAACTTACTTATCTATCCTTCATGAAATGTAAAGTATTTGTCATTCAAACTGTTTTAAAATGTGGTAGCATAATGTCACTCCAAAAAGCATTCAGAAAGCGATGTAACTGTAAAGACTGGAGTTTAAAGGTAATTCATTTACAGTTTTTAACTCCTTAGATGTTTGATGTTGAACTTTAACATGAAAGTTATCTTCCTCTGCTCTGTGTGAACAATAGCTTTTAATTTAAGATTGCTCACTACTGTACTAGACTACTGGTAGGTTTTCTTTTCAGGGAGTAGGGGCACATGGGGAATTAAGCATTTACTTATAGGCTATAATACTTTGAGGCCAATTTTACATCCAAAGTGATAATATCATTAAGTGATTCATTTCATAGAAGGCTAAGTTTTTCTAGGACAAATAGAAAATGTGAATTTTGAAATATATAAAGCAGTAGTTCAAATACTGTATATTTCAACCTTAACTTGTGGATTGCTTATTTTACTATCAAAAATTAAAATATAGATTTTTTTTACCCAAACAAAAGTATCTGTAATTTTTATAATTCATTCACTAATTCTGGAATGCTATATATAGTATTTAAAAGACTTTGAAAATGTGTTAAATTCATCATTATAGAAAGGGATCATTTCAGAGAGAACAGCAATATTCTCCATATTTAAAAAAATGCTCTAGAGTAACATTTGAAGTAATTCACTACAGTGTATGCCAATTCTAGCAATAAATTTTTTAGTTTCTGGTGTCCACTTCTAATACACTAACAAGCTTTCAAAATATATTACAAAGATTTACCCATTATTTGAAAAATGATTAAAGAGGATAGTTGCTTCAGGTAACAAGTTAGTTTTCAAATAGTAGGCCCTTACAGAAATATTTAGTCAAAAAGAAGCAAGATATTCCTTTAAAATATATAACCCAAAGTTTTCAGTTAAACATGATGAAAATTATCACAAATATTATTAAAATGTTAAAGCAAGAGAAATGCAAATGGTATTATATGGTGACCAAAATGTAAAATATTGTAGATTTCAAAAGCTGTGTATCTATTAGACGGTATACCAAATGTAAATGACATAACTGATTTTATTTTTTTACTTTTGCTTTTTTAAAAAAACTAAAAACATTTTGATATTATACAATGTATTGTTTCAGATAAGGTCATTTTCTTTTCATATAATTAATATATGTATAAGTTTAAGTAAATTCCTGTGAGTAAAAATGGACTTATCATAAAATACAGTTCTAAAGAAAGGTATATGCCCATATACAGAGTGTCCATTGAGTTAATGGAAACTAGGTGTAACTTCAGGAGTATTTGGCAAATAATTCACTAATCCACGTAAATATTCAAAAACTTGTTTGATCTTTCCACTTTATTTCAAGGGATCATTTTATTTTTCATTACACTTTCACAGCACTTTTCTAGTAAATTCTGTAACACAGAAATTCCTTCTTGGAATCATTTAATGTTACTAAGAATAAAATACATTCTAGACTTTTATAACATTTAACGTGTTGATGGAAATAGTTTATATCTGCTAGAGTCTTTTGCCTTAACTATTCACTAATATATGCTAATGTTCATAAATATGGATTGACTATTTACAAACATTAGAATCTTGTCTTGGTTCCATTTTGATAGCTAATATTTGTTATCTTAATTAAGACTTTATTTCTAATGTTATCATTCTTTGAAAATATTGACTAAAACTGGATCCTTAGAAATTCCAGGTAGAACTGATTTACCTATGACTGAGGGGAAACAATCAAATTTTACTGATAATAGTAACACTACAAAATGAATTAATGACACATCTGTTTGATAAAGAGTTTAAATATACAAGATATAAGAAATATCTGAGCAACAAAATTTGCTGGTCTTCACTTTTGAATAGCTACTCAAGAAAAGATTTTAAAGGTAAAGTTATACATAATGTCATCACAGTAAGTTCTTGTTTAAAATTTTCTTTTATGTATAATTAGGTTTATGTTTCATGTCTTTAAAAAACCTTATAAAAGATTAAATTTTCACATCTATTCTTCAAGATGGAAACATTAAATATTGTTGGTTGTAAAGTAATATTTGTGTACTTACTTGTGTCTGAAAAGTTATGTCATGCTTACCTAATCTATACAATATCTGTGACTCTGAAGACTTTAATGAGTACTATTTCATCAACAAGAAGTCAGGCAAATAGAGGAACACCGTTGTCTTATTTCCCTCTAGAATACTGTTGAAACATTTGAAATACAAAAGTTTTGGTTTCATTTTGTGGTTCATTTTGTGGCATTCAACTTCCTCTCCTCTTATTCCGTTATTAGTGTTAGTGTTGCTGCTCTGGTTAGCCCTCATCTCCTTCAGACAACACAAACACATCCTAATGGTCTGTACCTCTGGTTTTGGTCTATTCCAGTCCAACTTTCTTCACTACCAGGGGGATTGTTCAAAAGTATAATTTCAATCATGTTATTGCGCTGCTTAAAACTTTCAACAACGCCTTATTTTCTATAAGATAAAATCTGGCAAATAAGTCCCTTCATGAACTGATTTCTACCACTACTTATACTTCTGCCATACTGAACGCCTTGTTGTACTCATACCACATTTTCTAATGTTTTTACTGCCTTTAGTATACTGTTTCCTTGGTCTAGACAGAATGCCATCCTCTATCCTCACTGGGTTTTGTCTTATCACCCATGGCTAAAAGCAGGAACTCAGGAGCTGGCCTTCCTAGGTTTGAATTTCAATTTTGCTATTTGCAAGCTGTATGATCCTGGGCAAGTCACTTAATGTTCTTCGGTTCCTTCAATTATAAAATAGGAATACTAATAGAATCTGCCTGGCAGAGTTACTGAGAGGATTAAATGAGATAACATATATAAAGCACATAGAACATATATATATATATTTTATTTATTTATTTATTTATTTATTTTTTGAGATGGAGTCTTGCTCTGTCACCTAGGCTGGAGTGCAGTGTCATGATCTCGGCTCATTGCTACCTCCACGTCCCAGTTTCAAGTGATTCTCCTGCCTCAGCCTCCTAAGTAGCTGGAACTTTAGGTGTGTACCACCACACCCAGCTGACTTTTGGATTTTTAGTAGACACAGGGTTTCACCATGTTGGCCAGGATGGTCTTGATCTGTTGACCTCATGATCCACCCGCCTCAGCCTGCCAAAGTGCTGGGATTACAGGCGTGAGTCACTGCGCCCAGCCGAACAAATATTTTTTACAAAGAGAACATCATCATTGGCTGGTAATCCCATGCCTGTAATCCCAGCACTTTGGGAGGCCGAAGTGAGTGGATCACCTGAGGTCAGGAGCTCGAGACCAGCCTGGCCAACATGGTGAAACCCCGTCTCTACTAAAAATACAAAAATTACTCGGGTGTTGTGGCTCACACCTGTTGTCTCAGCTACTCAGGAAGCTGAGGCAGGAGAATTGCTTGAACTTGGGAGATAGAGGTTGCTGTGAGCTGAGATTGTGCCATTGCACCCCAGCCTGGGCAACAGAGCAAGACTCCAACTCCAAAAGAAAAAAAAAATCATCATCCTAAATAGTTATCTCTTATAGGCAGAGTTCCCTGATGACAGTACATGGGGTCCTGGCACTTCTCCTTGATCCTATGCCATCCTATATATTCCTTATTAAATATTATTCAATATCATCTAAATTCTATCCTGAAATCAATCTGTTTGAATAGGAGTAAAGGAAATTTGAGACAGGAGTATTGTTATTCAAAGTGGTTAATAATATGTTGCCATGGAGAAAGAGCTGTAGTCTAAAGCAGCCACAGTTATGATTAGGAAAGTAATGGGTAGTGTCAAATCTGAGGATTTGAGAGATTATGAACATAGGTGAGAAGCAATTATAGCCAGGGAGAATATGGCAAGACAGGATCAAATACAGTAAGTCCTCACTTAACACTATTGATATGTTCTCGGAAACAGCGACATTAAACCAACATACCATTTAGCAAAACCAGTTTTACCATAAGCTAATTGACATAAACAAGAATTAAGTTCCTATAGCATACAATATGTTGTTTTTGCTTAAAGTTGTTGTTTCCAAGAACCTATCCAGGATGTTAAGTGAGGACTTACTGTATACTACCGGACTGGGAACGTAGCAGCGGCAAACTTTGAGAAGGGGTCCTAGGAACCTGCCTGTGGGGACATGTCACACAGGGGCATATTGCTGTACCTGCCCAATAGTGATTGTTCCACCTACTGAATTCCTGAAGAAAAAGGCAGTATTTTTCATACTACTTCTACTATAATTTTGAAATTAATTTAAAAATAAAATCCATGAATCCTATAATTTTCTAAAAAGCCACAGATTAGAATAAAGACTCCTTCACAAACCACCTTCAATTTCAAATCTGTCCCTTTCCCCAGAGGTAACAAGCCAAGGTGGCCAATTCCAAACGTTAATTTCATTCTGTGCATTGCCAGATCACAATGTCATAGGCTTGCCAGCTCTCCTTTGTTAACTGATTGGAAAGAAATGGAAATGAGAGGAAATGAGTATACTTGGAAAACCTGGAGTATCCTGAATTCCCAAACATGACTGGGCCCGCCTTGCTTTTGGAAGTGGTCCCTTCCCTGAAATTGATGACGATGTTCTCTTGCTGGAAGGCAATCTTGCTTTCTTTCCTGAGGGAACACTCCTAATTCTCCCTTAGGCTCCTTCATCAGGGCGTGCAATGATTCAATTCTAAAGTCAAATGGAAGGAGAAGGCTTTGCACAACTTTGCTACCTTATATCAAAAGAAGGCTGGAGAAGACATGCAGAGAGAGATTAAGGTTGCCTGACTAAGGAAGAAGAAAAAATTTAGATGTGACTGAATTTACTGGCATGGGCATATTTACCAGAAATTATAGATTCAACAGGCTAGCTTGAGCAGACATGTGTGACTCTAATAGTTTGCTTGCTTAGTTAAAACAAATTCCCAGCACGTCCAGTAGCAGCTCATGTTAACTAAAGTTGAGAAGCCAGAAACGTCTTAGAACTCAGAGACTTATGGAGATAGAAATGCTGGGGTAAATTTAGCTTTAATTCCTTCATCAGGTATTTACTGAGTGCACACCATGTGTCAGACAGTCTTCTAGGAGGCTGGAGATATATCAGTGTCCAACAAAGACAAAATCTTACACTCGTGGAGTGGGTAGTAGAGACAAATAAATACATAGTAAATATTTATCAGAGGAGACAAATAAATACACGATAAATACCATGAAAAATTAAGGAGAATAAAGGAGTGCTAGAAAAGGGGGTGCTGTTTTATATAGTCAGAAGAGGCCTGTGTGTGGTGGTAAAATTTGAACAGAGGCCTAAAGATATGAGAGTGTAAGCCAGGCAAATGCCTGGGATAAGTGTGTTTCAAGCAAAGGGAACATTAGGTGCAAAAGGCCAGAGTCTGGGAGAGTGGACAGCATGTTTGAAGGTCAGCAAAAAGGTCTGTGTGAAACAGCAGAGGGCCTGGGGTGGTGAGAGTGTAGGAGATAAGCTCAGAGACAGCTTGGGTGGCTGCGGATAAACAAGGGATAGAAGCGGTATGCTGGATCACTGAGGCCTTTAAGCCATGGTAAGGATTGTGCCTTTTATTCTGAGTAGATAAGAGCCATAAGGGTTTTGAGCAGGGGAAAGACATGATCTCAACCAGTTTTAAAGGAGTTGCTTTTTTTGCCAAGTAGAAAATAGACTGTAGGGAAACAAGGATTGGAGCAAGGACATCAGTTTGATAATGTTTGCAATTTTCTCGGTAAGTGATGATGAAAGCATAATGAAAGGTTGCAGTGAGGTACATCTATTTTGAAGGTAGAGGTGACAAAATTTGTTGATCAAAGGTCAGCCAGTGGTAGATAATAACAATTAGCAGCATTATAGAAAACCGCAAGATTTTAGCCTGAGCAGCTGTGAAGGATGGAGCTGTCATGAACAGAAATGGGGAAGTCTGCAGGCAAAGCCTGTCTGGAAAGTGTGTGAGCAGTGGAATAAAATGGGGTGGGGCGCTGGGATCAGAAGTTTTGAACATTGTAAGTTCAAAGATATCCAAGTGGATATAGCAATTAGAATATTAGTCTGAAGTTCAGGAAAGACATGTAGGGCTCAGAAATATATTTGAGAAATGCTGGAATACAGATGGTAATGAATCCATGGGATAAGCAAAGATAAGCTAGTAAATAAGTTTATGTGGAGAAGACTTTTACAGAGAGATCCCTGGGATAAGCTGGCTTTGTAGAAGTTGGAGATGAGGAGGAGCCAGCACATGTGCGTCCCACTATCCACCCTGTAACCAAGTCGTTTGAGAGGTGCCAGTGACGCTTTAAGGAGAGGGCAGAGATTCATTCCCATTGGAATAGATACTTATTTTAGATTATGTTAGATATAGATTTGCTTTTCCTTGCTTCTGCCAGCAACGGTATTTTTGTTGTGTTACTGGATGTCTTAAAAAGTCATCATGACATTACACAATGGGATTCTACAAAATTTTTCTTTTGACTTAGGAAGACACTTGACAGTGAAATGAGGAGGCAAAGACTGATGAAGCCTCAAATATTGCATCTTTTTCGAGATACCACCTTAGGAGAGTTAGGTGTTGTGATGCAATTACAGTGCCTGTGTGTTTGTGTGTGTATCTACATATACCTGTGTTTATGTAGATACACATATGCATACAGCAAAAGAAAATGAACTAGGCCACAGACCAAGATACCTTTTCATTCATTAGCAGTGTGCTGCCCAAGTTTGAAGAATCATTTATAGTCATTTAAATTCATTAGAGTTCTGTTTGCTATGATTATAAACCTTTAGTTGGGCAGAGACTAGTTTTACTCCCCTTTTCCCTGTTTTAGAGACACTAATGATCTTTTTTAAAAATTTTGGGTACACAGTAGGTATATATATATCTATGGGCTACATGAGATATTTTGACAGAGGCATGAAATGCATAATAATCACACCAGGTTAAATGGGGTGATAAAAGAAAAACTTCATTCGAATTAAATTTAATACAGTTTAATTGAGCAGCAAACAATTTGCGAATAGGGCAGTACCCAGAATCATAGCAGATTCACAGAGACTCCAGGGATGACTCATGGTCAGAACAAATTTATAGACAAAAAAGGTAAAATGATCTACAGGAATCGACAGTGAGGCAGTGAGGTACAGAAACAGCAAGACTGGGTACAGCTCGGTGTTTGTCTTATTTTGAACGCAGTTTGAACTCTCAGCACTCTATGAGTGGTTGAGGTATGGCCACTGGGATAGGCCAGAACTCAGCTATTGTTATGGGCGCGTACTATTAAGTTAGGTATACATCAAATGTAGATTATAAAAATTCAGTTGTAGGGGACTAATGAAAAGACCACTTAGTCAAGGAAATAGACTCTCCCTCTAGCTCATTTTTAAATCTAATTTTACATGGTTTGGTTTAAGGGGACCATGGGTAAGTATACTCCAAACTGTTGGTTTTATCCTCCCATTAGTCATAATAATAATCTCCCTGGGCCAGGTATGGTAGCTCACGCCTGTAGTCCCAGCACTTTGGGAGGCTGAGGCAGGCAAATTGCAAGGTCAAGAGATCAAGACCATCCTGACCAACATGGTGAAACCCAGTCTCTACTAAAAAAATACAAAAATTTGCCAGGCACAGTGACATGCACCTGAAGTCCCAGCTCCTCAGGAGGCCGAGGTGGAAGAATCACCTGAACTGGGAGGTGGAGGTTGCATTGAGCCAAGATGGCGCCACTGCACTCCAGGCTGGTTTCAGAGCGAGACTCCATCTCAAAGAAAAGAAAAAAAGTCTCCCTGGTGCGCTGTATTCTCTCAAAGGTTTTAAATGCTTGCATGCAGCCATCTGTAGAACATCAAATGGTTTCTTTTTAACTGGAATGACGGAAGCTGAAAGAAACATACGACCTTGAGGACACTGTAACCTATGAATGACATGTTGGGACAGGAAACCCAAAATGATAGTAATTAAAAGTGGTGCTAAAGTTTGAAGCTTTGGTCACACCCTCACCTAAGTGATAACCTGGCCAAAAAGGGGGAATGTTTTTTAAACGAAATTATGGGAGGCCATTATTTTGAACTGAGCTTATGCACTAGGCCACAATAAACCAAACCGAACTAAAATGGAGTCACTCATGCTAAATGTAACATAATCAAACTAAGGCTTTAGGATAACACATAGATCTTAGAATAGACCAGGTTTTGTTTTTTTCTGCTGTAAACAGGATGTTCCAGCACAAGGAGGTACCCTCTACTCAGTCCTTATTCCCACCTCGCAAAACCCACTGTTCTCTTTCCCAGTGGCTTTCAAAACTATGTAAGTACATTTATGATAGTTATGGCAACATCAATGACTAAGGTTTTAAGTAACATCTGTCTCTCAGAATTAAGAAAATGACCAAAAGGGGAGAACTGTCAAAGCAAACTAAATATGGCCTGAGAAGAACTCTACTTCTACATTTGTGTCCTGGTGGATGAACAGTAACCTACCTTAATAGTCAGGCAAAATTGAAAACCTGACTTAATAGTATGCACCTGTAACAATAGCTGAGTGTTGGCCAATCCCAGCGGCCATACTTCAACCACTCACAGACTGCTGAGTGTTCAAACTGCGCTCAAATAAGGCAAACGTCGAGCTGTAACCAATCTCACTGTTTCTGTACCTCACTTTTGATTTCTGTATGTCACTTTACCATTTTTGTCTGCAAATTTGTTCTGACCACAAGGCACCCCTGGAGTCTCTGAATCTGCTGTGATTTTGGGGGCTACCAGATTTGCTAATTGTTCACTGCTCAATTAAACTCCTTTAAGTTTAATTTGGATGAAGTGTTTCATTTATTAGGGGCATTCATCCTGTCGAGCATTAATCCTTTGTGTTACAAACAATTCAGTTATACTCTTTTGGTTAAAGTGTACAATTAAATTATTTTTGACTGTAGTCCCCCTGTTGTTCTAGCAAATACTAGGTCTCATTCATTCTTTTTATTTTGTACTCATTAACCATCCTCACTTCCCCCCTACCCTCCCCACTACCCTTTCTGGCCTCTTGTAACCATCCTTCTACTTGCTATTTCCATGATTTCAATTATTTTAATTTTTATCTCCCACAAATAAGTGAGAACATGCAACGTTTTCTTTGCCTGGCTTATTTAACTTAACATAATGACCTACAGTTCCATCCATGTTGTTGCAAATGACGGAATCTCATTCTTTTTTTATGGCTGCGTAGGACTCCATAGTGTATATATACTACATTTTCTTCCTTCACCTGTTGATGGACACTTAGGTTGTATCCAAACCTGGGCTATTATGAATAGTGCTACAATAAATACGGGAGTGCAGATACCTCTTTGCTATACTGATTTCCTTTCTTTGGGGTATACACCCAGCAGTGGGATTGCTTATTCATACGGTAGCTTTATTTTTAGTTTCTTGAGGAACCTTGCTGGAACTCAAGTTCCCACCATGGGGATGGGCTGCTCCCCTCTGGCTAGGGCTGGTTTAAATACTCCCTTCATGGGCAGGTGTCAGCTGAGTTCAGTCTGGTTTTGCTTTCTGCTGTGACAGGGCAGCACTGAGTTCAACCCGATGTCTCACCATCCCTGTACTCTCCCCCTCTTTCAAGTGTACAGATTCTCTCTCTGTGCCATGTAGCCACTGCTGGGGGATTGGGGGAGGGGCGATGTTGGTGATTAAACACTGTCTTTCCTATTCTCTTCAGTGCCTCTTTCGGCAATATGAAGTTAAAACCAGGTGCTGTGAAAACTAGCCTGATTTGGGGTAATTATGAAGGTTGCTTTTTTGTAGATAGTTGTTAAGTTGGCATCCCTGTCAGGGAAACTATTGGAGGAGCCTTCTATTTTGCCATCTTGCTCCACCCCTCGACATTAATGATCTTAAAACTTACTCTTTCAGGACTCCACGTTTGGGTCCCCTTCCATGAACACTCCCTTCGTGGAAGCCACCTTTCTCTCTCCTGGATTTCCTCTCTGGAGTCCCCTCCTACACTCTCTCGTGGAAGCCTGTCTTCCCTCCTAAATGCCATCTCTCTCTATTCCGGATTCTCTCACTCAGTGTGAGAGGAGATTTCCTTCTCTGATTTTCCCCCTCTGGGAACCCTTCTCACTCAGTGTGAGAGTTAGTGGTGTCTCTCTCCTCCTTTTTTCTCTCTCTAAATAAATTACTTTCTACCAAAAAAAAAAAAAAACAAAAAAACAAAAAAACCTTACTCATTCATAAATGTTTTCACAAAGTTATCCTAGTTAGAGGTAACCTATATCTCATATTTTAAATAGCTTTCAAAGTCTTAACATGGGATGGCTATAAACGAATCTGACTGGCAATTTTCACTAAATGTTAGGTCAAGCTGAAGGTTGAAGCGAATGTAATTCTATGCATATGGGTAGGTTTCCCTTGTGGATGGACATATGAGGCACATACATTCTTATACATGTTATTTATAATATGCATGCTGTAATACATAACATACAACATGTGCCCATCAAAAGAAAGTAGATATGCAGCTCTTACATGTAGTCAAAAAACAGTATGACAGAAATTGCTATGGGCCAATAGCTAGCTAGTTTTAAGCAATGTTATATAACGTAACTTTCCATAGTAAAACTTGAGTTTCTTTAATACCCCTACAACAAATTCTGTGCTATCAATGCTACTGTTATTCCTTGAACTGTTCCTTCTTCACTACCTTTCTTCTTTTCTATACTCTCATAGCATGGTTCCTCTTCACATTTTCAGACTTTCCTCTTTCTACTCCTTGACAAATTCTCTATCAGGTCAGCAGCCTGCCTGTTGTCCCCATGCCCGTGTTCAATCCTGCCTCTGCATCTTACTCACCTCAACTCTCAGAGGTAAATAAACAAATGAAAATCATACTCTGGCTAACTGGTAGTCTGCATCTTCTTAAAAATACAATGGGCTGGGCGTGGTGGCTCACGCCTGTAATCATAGCACTTTGGGAGGCTGAGGTGGGTGGATCACCTGAGGTCAGGAGTTCAAAAAATACAATGGTCTCTCAAGAAGATCTGTATTTTATTAGTCATTTCAGAAAGAAATCTATGCTTATCTCTGAGGATACTTTTTTTTTTTGAGACAGGGTCTCACTTCATTGCCCAAGCTGGGGTGCAGCCGTGTAAACACAGCTCACTGCAGCCCCACCTCCCAGATTCAAGTTTTAATCCTGCCTCAGCCTCCTGAGTAGCTGGGACTACAGCCATGTGTCACCATGGTCAACAAATTTTTTGTAGAGATGGGGTCTCCCTATATTGCCCAGGCTGATCTCAAACTCCTAGGCTTAAGCAATCCGCTCACCTTGGCCTCCCAATGTGTTCTGATTATAAGCATGGGACACTTCGGCTGGCCTATACTCTCCTTTTAAAAGAAAATAATCACATTTCAAAATAAACACACAAGTTTTGTCTTAGCTCCTCAAAATAACTGATATTACTATTGGAATCCAACAAATATTTACCATTTGCCTGCTATGTGAATAAACAGTGTGGTACTATATGCATAGTATTTTGAATAAGACTTTTTCAAAATAACAACTTCCTAAGCTCTCAAGTAATTAATATCTCTGAGTAATTAAGGGGAATGATACTGTTTCTGAAGAACTGCTTCTCTATTACAAAAGACCTTATGCAAAATACAGCATATCTGTGAACACATAGGATCCGTTTGGTTTTCATCTCTGAAAACTGGCTTGCTTTCTGTATTGGTCTGTTCTCACGCTGCTAATAAATCCATAGTGGAGACTGGGTAATTTATAAAGGAAAGAGGTTTAACTGACTCACAGTTCCACATGGTTGGGGAGGCCTCACCATCATGGTGGAAGACGAAGGAAGAGCAAAGGGATTTCTTACATGGTGGCAGGAGAGAGAGAGAGCTCATGGAGGGAACTCCCATTTATAAAACCATCAGATCTCATGAGACCAATTCACTATCACGAGAACAGCAGGGGAAAGACCTGCCCCCATGATTCAATTACCTCCCACTGGGTTCCTCTTGTGAGGTGAGAATTATGGGAGCTACAATTCAAGATGAGATTTGGGTGGGGTCACAGCAAGACCATATCACTTTGCCATTTTCTACAAGAGGCAAGCAATTTGTGTTTATGTTTAAAAGTTTACCAAAGGCTTCACAAAATTATTTGCTTATATTCCTGTCCCATTCAGTAATGTAATATCTTATTTTTTCTCAGCGACTCTAAATAACCTGTTTAAATTTTTGTGTAGAGATTCTTGCTTTTGCATACTAATAATGATAAACAGCTGTCACTTGCTGAGTGCCAACCATGTGCTGGACACTTCCCTACAAGCATTTCCAATGTCATCTCTATTTGCTATGATTAATGCTGCAATAAGAAGGCAATGCTTTATACTCACTATAAGTCTTCCCTACAAAAAAATAAAAAGCCTCTGTTAGCTACAAACTGTTTATCATTTGTAGATAATTATCCCTTTTCAGTTGTCCTGACATGCTTGGTCAGGAAGTGGACTAATTTTCCATGGGTAATAAAGATACATAGTAAACCTCAGTATCATCCTTCCTATGACTTTCTATGTGAATCCAGGAAGTGGAAAATGATTCACATTGTATCTCAGCTTAAGGTAAAACATCTCTCTCTGTACTTAATCAAAACAATTTTATGATATTTTGCTAACAGGAGATATTTCAAAAATTAATATATTTTCAAGTGTGTTAATGTCCTTACTTAACCTAGTGGTTAAAAATTGTCTTCTTCCTGCAGCTAAGTCAAAATTTACAAGAACCCTGACAGAAAGGGCAAACAAGTTTCTATGCTCTCCAAACACAATTTTACTCCCATGGTTACATGGCAGAATTTGCTGATGAACAAATTCTGCTTAAGTACAAAGCACTTTGTAAGTTCTTTGGAAGCCAAAGACATTTTGTGTAAACAGCAATGTCCTTATTTTCATTTGTTAGATAAAATAATTCTTTTAGAATGTGTCATTTACAAGTAAATTGTGTTGGTGATGGTGACCTTTAAATTTCTATCCTATGTGGAGTAAATTTTTTCCACCTGATCAAACCAACTATTAGAAACCTAGAAAGGTCCTGATATCGTGGATCATTATGAAAGTTGAATAGGAAAGACCAACACTTTCATGATGAAAGCAGGGCTGGTATTTAACATGCTGAGCAGCAACTCAGCAACTGTGTCCCCAGAGACCCTAAGCTCCTGCAGACCTATTTTCAGAACACCAAAGGAAGTGGGGTTGGAAAAGAAGCTAGGAGAAAGTATAATGTGTGAAACACTATTCAACTGGAATCACTCTGCTTTTATTCTGTATCATGAGGTTTCATTTTTAGTTTCACTTGAAGCAAAGGATTTTTTATTTTTCAAAAAAATTTGAAAATCATTGCATCCCTATCACACATCCCTTTGGGGACTCAGGTGGGAAAATAAAACTGGAAGAGATGTATGATGGGTCTAAACATTTAAATTACTGAGAAGTTAGGTTGACTTGATATAGGAAATACATTCAGAAATTCAGAAGAAATTTCTTAAGTTTGCTTTAAAATGGTGAGGCCGTAGCGTAGTTATGTTAGCGAGGGGCTTTACTAATTACTACATACATTTGCTCTTTTGAAAATCTTAGCGTAAGTATATGCAAAACAGTGAGCTAAGAGTTTACAGGGAGCATCAAAACTAATACTATGTGCTTCCTGCTCTCAACGTTACTAAAACTACTAGAAATTAGCTTGAAACAGGAAAGAAAATGGTGTCATGAGGTAAGTGCAAGCCCTATGTGGAGAGGTTGCAGAAGCAGAAGTAATCACATTTTGTCAGGAAGGGAGATGCTTCAGGAGAAAAGATGAGATCCAAGCTATCCTTCAAAGATGGGTAGAATTCTGAAGCACAGAAACCGGGAAGAAAGCACTCCTGGCCTGGGTGCAGAATGAGCAAAGACATCAGCAGGGTAGAAAACCAGGTGCTAGTTAGGAAAACAATAACACATCTAATTTGGCTGGAGCATGGGAGAAAGAAATGATGGATCAGATTGTAGAGGGATTTGACTGTGAGGTCAAGACAGTGACACTTAATCCTTATAATAAGGCAAAGAAAAAGCCAAAGTCAAGTATCTACAATCTCCCCCTGCCACCTATTAATTGCTCAGTTCTTTGTTTGCACCTATGACGTGATGATGGGATACTAGGTAGGAAGGAAAAGAAGGAACTCTGAAGACTGCTTTACAAAATAATGAAATGGCCAAAGATATCAAGGAGAAGATGGACAAAGATACAGAGGAGAAATACACAGCCTGAGGGTGGGAAGGTCTGTTTCTGAGGAGATTTTAAAAGAGGGAAGAAAGAGGTGTGGGAGAGGCATCTGTTTTCATGAGGAATTCGGGAAGTTTTGCTGCTTGATATGCTGTGGAACTTGTGCCTCCATTTCCTGAAAGAGACTTCAGCACAGCCGTATTGCTTTTCAAGGCTTTCTGTTTTCTCCAGGCTGTGTTGAGATGGGTTTTAAGGTTGGAGGGAGAAGGTTCAGTGTTATTCAGTTCACAAATTATCTGGACATAACAGAGATTCCTCCACTGGTTCCTTGAGGTGGGGGGCCTGGGAGAGGTGGGGTTGGTGGTGATGATAGGGTGAAGGGGAGAGAACAAGGAGCCTTCACTTGGCATCCCTCACCTCTATATCCACCACATCCAGTTTTTTTCTGTTTTTTTCTTTTTCTTTTTTAAGACAGGGTCTGGCCTTGTTACTCAGGCTAGAGTGCAGTGGTGTGATCTCAGCTCACTGCAACCTCTGCCTCCCAGGCTCAAGCCATCCCACTTCAGCCTCCCTAGTAGCTGGTACTACAGGTGTGCATCACCATGCCAGGCTTTTTTTTTTTTTTTTTTTTTTTTTTTGGTAGAGATGGAGTCTTACTGTGCTGCCTAGGCTGGTCTCAAACTCCTGAGCTCAAGCCATCCACCTGCCTTGGCCTCCCAAAGTGCTGGGATTATAGGCATGAGCCACCACACCTGGCCTCAAATCTATTTTATAAATAGTGCATCTGTGTAAGACTGTCACTGGGAAAGAGTGATACAAACAATTTTAAAAGATGATGAAATAATCATGGTAGGCAGTGAGGTATCCCTGAAGTATTATGAGCTGAAAAATGTTGTATTAGGGTAAAGTGAGGTTCAGAGAACTTAAATGACTTGCTGAAGTTTACACAGCTACAACAAACAAACCTAGAACTAAGACCCATTTTTACTGAATCACTCTCCCAACTCCCATTGATCAGATTTTTTTTTTCCTTTCCAAACCATTAAGTTTTAAGATATTTTGAGCCTGTCCATTCTTAGTTGTAGTCTTTACAGACAGCAAAATTCCTATCTTCCTAATCTGAGGTTTAATGTCAGGTAATTTTTGTGCCTCTTTATTTCGTATTTTGCTACTCAGATGTATCTGGTTGCCTGCATCTGGATTGGATAGGCCGAAAAGAGGTAAAGAAATTTTGCCTCAGAAGATAATAACTGGCATTAAGTTCTAACCTTGTTGCTTCTATCTCCTTTTTGTTTTCCCTACACCAATGTATATACTAGATGAAACAAAGGTGAAAATATGATTACACAAACAATCAAGGTACTAGGAAAAAACAAAGGAAACATATTTATAACCTCAGAAAAACAAGTCTTTAAGGTATGACGCAAAATCCTGAAGTCGCAAAGGAAAAGGTCAATACATTAGAGCACATAAAAAAATTAATTTCCACATGGGAGAAAAAGAACACCATAAACAAACTCAAATAAAACACAATAAACTTACAGGAAGATTTTTGCAGTGCATGTTGTACACAAAGGCCTACTTTCTAAATGTATAAAGAGTTCCTATGACAGTATGAGAAAAAACTGGCCGGGCGCAGCGGGCTCACACCTGTAATCCCAGCACTTTGGGAGGCCGAGGTGAGCGGATTTTGAGACGAGCCTGGCCTCAGCCTCCATCTCAAACAACAACAACAACAACAAAAAAAACCCACCAAACACACACACCAAAAAAAAAAAAAAAAAAAGAAAAAGAAAAAAACTAAACTTCCCAATGGAAAAAAAAAATGTGAGCACAATTCACACAAAAAATAATTACAAGTGGGTCTTTGTACTAAGACCCTACATGTGCTAAGGCTCTACATTTCTAGCTTCTGCATAGTTGCTGCTGTAACATTTGCCCTACATACATGACCTGCATACATCTTGTTCTGGACAACCTGATAATATATTATGTCTGAGTCACCTGCCTTCTTCATCTCCTCCTCCTTCCTGAGGGCACACTTTTCAAATGCCAACTAATCCAGAGTCTACACCCCCACTGACCTTTATCACCCCAGTGCCAGGTTCCAGACAACTAGGGAGAGCCCTTATGAATGGACCCAGAGCCCAATGAAATTATTCAAACTAGCCAATCCTAAGCCAGCTTATCCCCACCTCATCTATTCCTTATCTTGAAAGGCACAATAAAGGCTCTTGCCCATAGTTCAGCCCTCTCCCTCCGTCTCCTGACCAACCCCTGTACTTTCCCATGTGATGTCTACTCACCACGGTGACATGATGTGTCCCTTCCTTCAGGACCTGTGAGTAATAAACTATCATTTCAATGACAATTATTTCCTGATCTGTGTAACCTCCTGTATCTCTGATTTCCTATTAATATACTATATCTTAAACAGTCTTAAACATATGAAAAACTCCATTCCACTTATTTTAAGAAAAATATTTTAAAAGACTATGATGAAATACCTTTTTCTTTTCCATATCAGAGTGACAATGGCCAAAAAGTTAGATGGCACAGAGTGCTGGTATAAGTAAAGAGACACTCACTTACTGCTGATAGAAACACAAATTGCTACAATCTCTATAAAGAGTACCTCGGCAATAAAAACCAAAATTTTAAATATACAAACCCATCACCCATCATTCAGCAATTTCCCTTCTGGGTATATATTCAAAAAATTTTAAAGCAAGATTTCTTTTCTTTTTTTTTTTTTTATTTGAGACGAGGTCTCACCCTCATCCAGGCTGGAGTGCCGCGGCATGATCTTGGCTCACTGCAACCTCTGCCTCCTGGGCTCAAGCCATCTTCTGACCCCAGTTTCCCAAGTAGCTGGGACCACAGGCATGCACCATCACACCCAGCTAATTTTTGTATTTTGGGTAGAGATGGGGTTTCACTTTGTTGCCCAGGCTAGTCTCGAACTCCAGAGCTCAAGCAATCTGCCTGCCTCTGTCTCCCAAAGTGTCGGGATTACAGGTGTGAGCCATGATACCTGACCTTAAAACAGGATCTTGAAGAGATATTTGCATGCCATCATCATAGAAGCATTATTCAAAATAACCCAGAGGTATAAGCAACCCAAGTGTCCCTCAATGGATGAATAGATAAACAAAATGTGAGCTTTGTGTGTGTGTGTGTGTGTGTGTGTGTGTGTGTGTATGGTGGTCATATATATATATATGGTACATATATAGGTGCATATATATGGTATATTGTATCTATATGGTGTGTATATATATGTATACACACAATGAATCTGTCTTAGGAGAGGAATTCTGACATATACTACAACATGAATGAACCTTGATGACATCATGCTAAGTGAAATAAACCATTCATAAAAAGACAAATACTGTATGATTCTTCTTACAAGAGGTATAGCTAAAGTAGACACATTCATGGAAACAAAGTAGAAGAAAAGGAGACTTGGGGAGTTCTTAACGGGTGTAGTATTTCAGTTTCGTATATGAAAAAGTTCTAGAGATTAGTTACACAATAATGTGAATATACTTAACACAAATGGCACACTTAAAAATGGTTAAAATAGTATAATTTTATCACAAAGTTTTTTTTTTTTTTGAATGAGTGAATCCACTGACCCAGCAATCCCACTATTAGGAATTTGACCTTTTAACGTGATTACTCCAGTGTAAAATGAGGCATGTATAAAGTCAGTCACTCTATCATTATCTGTAATAGCAGATGATTGGAAATGACTTAAATGTCTTATAATAAGAAACTAGTTTTAAAAAGTATGTTCCATTCATGCCTTGAAATACTAAGCAATGAAAAAAATAAAAATTATATATGTGAAAAAGTGTGTATATTATACTACCACTTCTTTGTGCATAGATGTTCTATAAGGCTATATAAAAGATTGCTAATTATGGTTGCCTCTTGGGATGGGGAGTTTGGATTATAGAATGGGGTGGAAGGCTAACTTTTCATTGTTTACTACTGTGCACCTTCTGAATTTTGCACTATGTATATATTTTACATATTAAAAATAGCTTTATGTAAATAAATAAAACTAGCCCCATGGCTGAATAAATTTTCTTACATGATTCCCTGATACTCTGTTCCTTGACTTCCCAGTCTGGCTTGCATCTCACAGCTTCACCATTGAGAACCTGTTCTTGACTGCCTAATGAAAACTTTAGCAATTGCCTCGTCTTAGCTAACTTTTCTGGGGACTCCTGCTAACTCATTTAACTCATTTACCTGTAAGTCTGGTTACCAGCAGATGGCCAAATTCCCAATCCTACTCCCTTCTGTTTATTTGCCAAGGAATCTACCCAACAGATGACAGTACCCTCTCCTCTGTCTACCTGTATGTTAACACATTTTTTGTTGAAAAGAGTATTTTTCATTTTAATCCTTAAGCTTCTGTCTTTAGTCCTCAATGTATTAAAATAGTTATTGCATTACAAAAGGTACTGTTTTGCAAGATGCACATTCACTACTAAGAGCCATGAGCTTTCAGAAGCCAATTTACTTTCTCCTTCAAGAATGTTCTTTCTCAAAGGAGAAAATACTATTATTTCTCCTAATACTTATCTTAGAAAGCAACATCCCTACAGCGACTATTTAAAAAGCCAGTATCAAAGTTTAGATTATTATTTTTAATATTTATTCAAGTTGCTATGACAGTAGTAAATAATCAATGAAAAATTAAGAGGTGATTAAAACTGTATCAAAACTATATAAACACACATGCACATACATATACAAACTAGGACCTCATTATGTTGGTAAAGAACTAGAAAAGGATAAAGGAGAAGAGAGGCAAATAAACCACACAAACAAAGGAACAGATAGGCCACGAGGCTGCGTTTTCCTCCCATTCCTTGGGTCTGGCATATTGCAGATGATCAGGAAAGATTTTTCAGAATGAGTAAAGGAAGATAATCTCACAGATTGTGTGTGAGGAGGTAAAGGACCAATTTTTCTTTATTTTCTTCTTCTCTATCCCCGATTTTCAACACCCTTCTGACTCCCTCTTACCACTAAGAACAGCTTGTTCAGATAGTGTTGTTCTGACAACACCCCAGATTCCCCGCCAGAACCAATCTCCATGTTGATCATTTTAAAGGTGCCAAGAGGAGGACACTCTAACACAGTGCCTTCTTTCCTCTTACCCTGACCTCTTCTGAAGTGCACAATTTAACTGAATTCAGGGGCATTAATCTACTTTGCAAAGTAGAATATGGCCTGTATTCTTATAATCTTAGTATAAATCTTCAATCTTTGTAAATGTATTTAAGCCATGTTAATATCTCAAATATTTAAGTACATTACAAGGTCTTCTTCCATAATAGACAGATTTTTAAATTTCTACCCCATTGTCAGAGTAAAAACATAATAACAATAACAAAAATATGGGAACAATGGAATCTATCTGTACTGTTCAATAAACTATCCATCTCTTTAAAGATTCTTGATAGCCAAAGAAAATCTTGAAAAATTATTCTTGCAAGGGTGCCTGGATGTCTGAAGGAAAAGTGAAAACATGCCAATAATAGCAAGATTTGCAGAAAGGTTTATAAAACAAACTTAGTAGTTTTTTAAAACACAGCCTATAAGTACAGCTGTTAGTGAAGAGTTAGGGTTAGGAAAAGATAGGGAAACTTACTAGAAATATTTAAACAGAGTGTTACATGTTTATCTTTGTTTTAATACATAGTCTACTTTAAAAGTCAAATAGTAAAACCTAAAATAGCAGTGTTTAAATGTGTGAATGTCAAGCAAACAATGTCAAGTGCAATGTGCGCTAAAGCAGGAAACAGAATATTCGGTTTCCAAATTCCACCCACACATGTAACCCAGGGCAAGTCTCAATCTTCCAGAATCTTTAAGAGGGAAGTAACAATCTCTCAAAACTCCTATTACTTACAGAATCATTTTGAAAATTAAGTTTACATACTTTAAACTACTTTGTAAGTTCCTCGAGAATAGGGTTCTTATCTTTTCATCTTTGTAACCAGTTACTTGATTAATTAAGTTATGAAAGAAATGAAAATATTTTATTTAAGTACTTGAAAAAGATTTGAAATTTCATTAGGGATTATCTCAAGAAGCTCATTAGTAACTCTTTAGAAGGTCCAACATACAAAATAAATGAAGCTTTAGTAGGGTCAGCAAAGCACCAATACTTTTGTAATTCAAACTTTAGGCCAGGTGCAGGGGTTCACACCTGCAATCCCAGCATTTTGAGAGGTTGAGGTGGGCAGATCACTTGAGCCTAGGAATTTGAGACCAGCTTGACCAATAAGGTGAAACCCTATCTCTACATAAAGTACAAAAATCAGCCAGGCCTGGTGTTATGCACCTGTGGTCCCAGCTACTTGAGAGGCTGAGGTGGGAGGATTTCTTGAGCTGGGAAGGTGGAGGTTGCAGTGAGCTGAGATTGTGTCACTGCACTTCAGTCTGGGCAACAGAGACAGACCTTATCTCAAAAAAAATTATTAAAAAATCTAGTATTTATCTGGTACCAGCCTTAAGAGAACACAATACATAAAAAATAAAGTATCTTTTGAATATGTCAATATCCTCAGAAAGAAGATAATTTTACAACTATGAAATTATGTAAACAATGGGAGCATCTTTTTTAAAAAATACACAGTGGTAGACTGTGTCGTTAAATAGACATAAGTAGCCAGTTGCAATTCTTTCAGAAAGCTTTCTGAATACTACATCAAGAACCTACTGTGTCTACACCTCTAGCCAGAGATTTCCCCCATGGGCTCAGAGCCACACACTAGACATTCCCCTCAGACCTGTTGCTTCTTCTGAACTCTGTCATGTATTCTGCTATAATTTGGCTGATTTCCTAAATCAGAATGCCAAACATCAATTTAGAATCTGTTCCTCACCCACTCCATCCACTCAGACACTAAGTCTATAGAATTTTATACTTCCTTAGTATCTCTCCTAAATGCATTCACTCCTTTTTCTTCATTGCCACTGCCACTGTGCAGACTCTCTTCACATCTTGATCACAGAAATGGCATTCTAACTGGTGAGATGGTAGGAATGGAGAAACACAAATTCAAGAGATATTTACAAGAGAGAACCAACTGACAGAACCCAGGGGCAGAGTTAGGTTCGGGAGAAGGATAATGGATTTAGTTCTGAATATGTTTAGTTTGAGGTATTTTGGAGTAATCGAGGTGAAGATATTCAAGTATGTGCATATTTAGGCATGGGAAAAAAAAAAAAGAGATTTGTAGTGGACCTTGTGGATGTGGATGCAATATTCCCTTTCATGTCTTACTGCCTTAAAAGCCTTTCCTGACCATCTCATCCCACAGTGATCAAGTCTCCCTTTCCCTTCTGACAAAACTGCTTATGTGTTCTGGGTCCACCATAATATGCCTTTTGTTGACATTTAATACTTCAATCTTCTTGTTCACAAATAATGCTTCCAAAGAATAGGCACCTTTTTATGCTTTATGCCCATGAATTCTCATGGTAATAGCACAATCCAGAACACAGGAGGTGCTCAAAACCAACGAAGAGTTGAAGGGATGAATTTAATTTCAGTAGCTTTAGCAATAACAATGATAAACATCTCCTAGCACAGTGCCTGGCACATAGTGAATACTGCTTGAGTATCTTTTATCTGTTAAATAGATTAAGACTTAATGTCCAAACTTATCGTTCACAAGCTTGTTGACATCTTACTGCTTACTCATCAAATCTGATATGCAACTGAAACTTGGGTACAAATGCTGCTATTTATTATATATTTCATAAGAAGTTCAACAATTCATAGTTTTATATATAACCTGTTTTCCTGAAAAGGTCATATATCAACAATCTTAATCCATCTTTGTCACTGCCCATGATGATGTGTATACATCTACACTGTACTTTCAGCTTCGTACTCTATTCTAATTCATAGTTTTACCTCCTTGGTATTTCCCTCTCAGTGTTTGCCCTCCCAATGCGTGCCTCCCAGATGCAATACTCCTCTGCTTCCTTTTCTACACCCCTTGGCTAAGTCAGGTCAAAGACTTACTTAACAACAATTGGCACAAGAATTATTTTCAGGAAATAAAGAGAAGGGAGGAGATGCCTGGCTCTTCGTAAAAAGCAAAGAGCCAAAAAGCTTAGGCAAAATAATTTGATGTTTTGATTTTGGCTCACAGCATTAAGAAAAAAATGATTTTACGGCCTCCAAGTCTTGGACAAGTTCAACATCTGACACACTGACCCTTGACAACTGAGGTCACATTTATAAATCAGAGCTGCTTTACATAAGCACACACAGATAGAAGTAGAAATCCTAACTAGGGAATATCATGAAAGCTATGACTTAACATTAACCCTGGACATGTGACAACATCTAATATAATATCCATTGGAGTGTATGCTGGTGCAGCCTTTTTGGAAAACTAATTTGAAGGTCTTTACTAAAGCTCAATATAAACCTAGACTATGACAGAGTAACCCCGCTCCTGTGTATATACCCAACATAAATTCACTCATAAGTACAAGGCATGCATAAGAATGATCACAGAACCTTATTTATAATCTTCAAAACAGGAAATAATCCATTTTTATAAACAAAATAGATTGGATCAACAAATTATGGTGTATTTACACAGTAGTAAGGTAAGAGGCAGAAGTTGACTCCAGAGGGTGGGGCTTGGACATTGCACCAAATTGAAGACTAGCTAAAACAGGTCTGAGGCAGAAGCACCTCCCCCAAAAGATACCTCCACCAGTGTGCCCTGTCGGTTTACCATTCCCATGGTAATGCCAGGAAGTTACTGCCCTTTTCACGGCATCAACCCAACAATCAACCTGACAACCTGGAAGTTACCACCCTCATTCTAGAAATTTCTGCATAAACCATTCCTTAATTTGCATAAAATTAAAAGTGGGTATAAATATGAGTGCAGAACCGCCTCTGAACTGCTATTCTGGGTACACTGCCTACAGGGTAGCCCTGCTCCACAAGGATCAGAACCTCTGCTGCTACTGTTCACTGCCACTGCAATAAAAGTTGCTGTTTAACACCACCAGCTTGCCCTTGAATTCTCCCTGGGTGAAGCCAAGAACCAAGAACTCTCCCGAGCTAAGCCTCAATTTGGGGGCTTGCCTGTCCCATATCATCAGGATACTAAGAAGCAATAAAAAAAAAAAAAAGGAACTACTGCCACACATAATGCTATTAATGAATCTCACAAATATAAAAGTCAGCAAAAGCAGCCAGACACAAAGAAAAACATACTGTATGATTCCATTTATGTGATGATTCAAGAAGAGGCAAACCAATATATGATAAGCCAGTATAGTGGTTATCTTGGGTGGGAGCAATGACTGGGAAGGTCTCAAGGGAGACCTCAGATTGCTGGAAATAGAGCCTAATCTGACTGAGAATATGGTGGGAGAAGAGATAAATCAACGAGATAGATATTTAATGGAGACATTTAATTCTCAAACTGATAAAGAGAACACAGTTTAGGATTGGGAGAAGAATGATAAAATCAGTTATAGACATGTTGTTATAGGCATATGTAAAAAGCCTAATCTATATATTTAATATTTGTGAGGTTTACTCTATATGTTATACCGTAACAAAAAAAATAACAATATAAAGAAAATGGGATAGGATCAAATATTCAATAGGACAAAAAAAGTCTGTAGAGTACCAGGCCTCATAGTTAGCCAGCAATGGCCAATTTGGGAAGCAGGTGTCCCATAACCATTGATGGGAGTTGTGTGGCTTGGTTCCCAAGCATCACTTTATTTTTATTTTTTATTTTTTGAGACGGAGTCTTGCTCTGTCGCCAAGCTAGAGTGCAGTGGGGCAATCTTGAGTCCCTGCAACCTCCACCTCCCAGGTTCAAACAATTCTCCTGCCTCAGCCTCCTCAATAGCTGGGATTACAGGCATGCATCAACACACCTGGCTAATTTTTAGGGGAGATGGGGTTTTGCCATGTTGGCCAGGCTGGTCTTGAACCCCTGACCTCAGATGATCTGCCCACCTCAGCCTCCCAAAGTGTTGGGATTACAGGCATGAGCCACCGCACCCAGCCCCAAGCATCACTTTGAACATTCATCCCAAGAAGTGAATTAACACAGCGTAGTTCCTGCTCTGTTAGGTCTTATTGCTTAATGTGATCACAATGTCAGTGGGGAACTCTAAATTTTCTTTTTTTTCTTCATTTCTTCTAAAAATAATAAAAAACAGGATACGTATATAGACTGTGAAGGTTTGTTACACAGGTATAAGTGTGCCACGGTGGTTTGCTGCATCTATTGACTGGTCCTCTAATTTCCCTCCCCTCACCCCTAACCCCTCAACAGGCTCTGGTGTGTGTTGTTCCCCTCTCTGTGTCCATGTGTTCTCAATGCATATTTTCTATGCAAAATACTTTATTCTGATTAGTCAATAAATATCTGTTAATAACTAAGCACCAAGTGATGGCCTACAAATGTGGGAACAGTAGAGAAGTTGGAGAAACACCTGTGAGCTGGCTACACAGGCAGTTCGCTCAAGGACATGAGCTTTGAGCCAGGATCTGAAAGGTTAGGAAAAGACGCAGGGGTTGCAAACTGTGGTCTATGCAAGCATTTTGTTTGGTTTTCTAGTATGAATGGCATAGCTGTAAAAGTAATGTGAGGCAATGTGACTAGGCAGATTGGTGGATAGCCATGATCTGACATGATTTATTTTGAATTTATGCCAGTTTCTTTAGAAATCTGAAGTTATTCCTAAGTGTGGGAGAGTCCCTGCTGAGGGCAACAACACAAACGGCAGATCCCCAGAATCTAAGTGAATGACTAGATTGTAAAAGTAGTTTGAGTATAAATTGCAGAGGCCTGTGAATGTCATACTGAACATATTTTTCAGGCAATATGAGATGACAGGATGACACCCATGCATTGCTACTCGGCAGTGCTGGGCCAACTGTGCAACTAGCATTAATAATAATGAATTTTGTAAGCAGCTTCTGTGTTTTCCAATGTTATGGTAAGCATCTGGACCCTTGGATTTCCGATTACTTTCCTTCAGTTGCCATCTGCACTTTTGCTATTTTTGCAGATACAGTTTCTGTTTAGACAACTGAAGGAAGACAAAGCAGGTTATACACAATATGTTAACTTATGAGACTCATAAGTTTTAGAGGAATGCTAAAATAATTAGAAAATAAAGCTACAGATGCCAATTAGGAACAATATCTTAGTGTTGTTATAGAAATAAAGTTTTCTGAATATATTGAAAGTTTGCAATGTATCACTGGTTTGAGGAGGAGTTCTCAGGCAGTAAAATTACTGATATTGATGCTACTCAAAAGGGTAGGTAGGACAGTTTTTTGACACAATTATTGAAAGCTCTTGGATATAATTACCACAGGCCTGTTATACCCAGCATTATAACTACAATTTGAGCATCCATATATATTGAGAGATTCTTGAAATATTTCATAAATTGTTAGACTGAGGATCAATATGTATAAGATGTCCTAAGTTCTTTAATTTTGCAAAACAAACCTTTGTGTTTATCTTTGGCTTAGAAAACCTTGAAGATAATTTTTACTATTAGCATAACTTTTGCTCCAAATAAATGCAAGTTGTGATTTTTGCTGTTACGGCTGCTTTATAAATTGGTCTTAAGGTCTCACTGTGAAGACTGGCCATGAGCCAAGATAGCTAGTCTTCAGAAGAACCTTGAGGGGTGGGACATCAGGTTCCTGTGTGTCGGTCAGGCGAGACACAATGACAACAATGAGAAGGTGAAACCAAAAGCAGGAAACAGAAGAAATGTATTACTTACAAATCTGACAGCTTAGGGGTGCTGACGGAGAGTGCAGATCAGTCTGGAGGTGGCAGGGAGCTCAGCCGTGAGTGGGGAGTGAGAGAGAGAGCAGCTGTAGGACTTCACCTTTATTAAGGTACGTGGGTATTACCCCTTCGGTCTTCTCACAGGAGTTCTGGTTTGGCTAGTTTAAGGAGAACATGCCAGAAGGGGGAAACTTATTTATATGACTCTGGTGTTGACCATTAAGTTTTATCACGGTTAGCAGCTGTGGGGTGTTCTGGGTTTGGGATTAGTAGGATGAGAAACAAGTGGGCTGTATCTCAAACAACCACATGGGGAGGAGACATTTTAACTAGCACAAAGATCGGGTATAACTGGGTTTCAAACAACTTGTCCGAACTAAAAATGCATGAGCTTACATCATAAGTGTATGTTGGTAGCAACTGTATCAAACAAATGTATGACCCAAGTGTAGCTTTAGCTTTGATTTGATTATTATTTTTTTTTCCCAAATGGCTGTTGAATTTATTTGCTTGATCAATAATGGTCCTGGCAAAAATTAGTTAACCAATGTGAGACATTTGTAATGAAATACTAATTTAAAAAATCCATGACACCTTGATAGAAATTAGAGTTTACACAA
>CAUYLG010023445.1:0-15583 GCA_963573385.1 Cacajao melanocephalus | reverse complement strand
TAAATGAGCTGGGCTTTCGACAAATTACCGCCTGGTCTCCCAGCCAAATAAACTCTTCCCTCCTGTATTTGGTGTTCGAGAGATCCGTTTCCGGCAGCTGCTCTTGCTACATGATAATCCCATCTATTTTGTAAACCTTCCATAATTCCCTTTAACACCCTTGAGGTCAAGTGGCTCCCATTGTCTGAATCAGTATTTTCCACCAGGCCAAATCTAGGTACAATCTGTTTTAATATTCTTTTGACCACATACCTGGTGGTGGCTGTGGAAGGGGAAAAGCCTCCACCTAGCTAGAAAGGTGATTTACGATCATCAGTAAATACTTTAGTCTTCCTACTTTGGGCATTTCTGTGAAATCTATTTGAATGCTTTGAAATGATTTTAGTCCAGGAGGTCTTCCTCCTTCGGCCTGTTTTCAAATTACCTTTTTGATTATTCTCTGACAAGTTACACAACTTTTACATACTTGTTTAGTTAGGGTATAAATCCCTATACACCCATAGTTCCTAATGTTATAAGAGGCAGAAAGAAATTATTTAGGTAGACAGAGTAAAGTGAGTCCTGGGCAGAAAATTTTTCTTCTAATATAAAGCAGCTCAGAAATAGCTTCCTTTCTAACCTCATGCAGTTCAAAGAAATCACTTCTCTTCTAACAAAGGGCAGCCTGAAAGTTTTGTCTGTAAATCACAGATAAACAGCTTAAGCACAGAAGGAGTAGGGGAAGTCTCCTGGGGTAACCAGAGTCTCACTTCACACAGGCACAGAGATCCCGAACGGGCCCCAAGGTTGAGAAACAGGCTCACCTGTCCAAACTCAAAGAATGGACTTAAGAGGAATGAAGAACGGTGAAGGCGAGACTTTTAATAGTGGTCTTGCAAGATGAGGTGTCTGGTAGGCAGGCCCGTCCACGGCAATCACAACAGGTAACTTTTCTCCTAGCACGCACGTCCCTCACCCAGTTCCTCATTGGTCAAGTGCTGTGGGGTTACAATTTTCTTGGACTTTGCCTACCTTTTATTATCCCCCTTATAAGGTTATACCCTGGTCCCCTTCCCCACTTAAGTTTCAATTTCCCAATAACGAAACTTTCTTTCCTTTTATGGGCTGACCCCTCATCTACATTCTGTTTGCTTATTGTGATCTTCTAGGTGCATGAGCCTTGTGGTTTGTTACATTTGCAGGTTGGCTGCCAGTTCTTAGATTTATCATGCCTTGAAAATGGACTATTTAAAATGTTTTCTCACATTCCCACAATCAATCAGCATTTCAGCCTCTGATTGGTCCCCTCTTGCTAGGGTGTGACCAATCAGACATTTGCATAGGGTGTAACTCTGTAACTTCACTTCAGCCTCTGATTGGTTGCCTTCCATGACCAATCAGACTGGTTGTGGGCCACTCCTTCATTTACATAGGGTATAAACCAAGTAACTAGTGGGAAACCTTTAGAGGGTATTTAAACCCCCAAAAATTCTGTAACTCTTGAGCTGCTCGCTCAAGTGGTTCCCACTCTGTGGAGTGTACTTTCCTTTCAGTAAATCTGTGCGAAATTTCATTGCTTCATTCTTTCGTTGCTTTGTTTGGGCGTTTTGTTCAATTCTTTGTACAAAATACCAAGAACCTGCAAGACTGGTAGTCAAGCCCGCCCCCTCCACAGGTAAAAGTCCCAGTGTCTAACCAATTTATGACCATTTATCTTCTTATCTGACCCCATTATCACCCTCTGAATTGAGGCCTAAATCCAATTTCACTTGTTTGATGTTCTGAAATGTATTCCCACTCTCTGTTTCCTTCCCTCTGTGTCAAATAAATACCTGTTACTCAGAACAGTTTTCTGGGCCTGATGCTGGGTGATAACTCACTCAGGACACTCTTAGCTTGGCCTAGTGGCTCATACCCTTAATCCCAGCACTTTGGGAGGCTGAGGCAGTATGATTTCTTGAGGCCAGGAGTTCAAGACCTGAGCAACATAGTAAGACTTTTATCTTTACAAAAAAAAAAAAAATTAGCTGGGCATGGTGGCATATGCCTGTAGTCCCAGTTACTCAGAAGGCTGAGGTTTTATAATGCTTAATGGATATCTTTGGATATTCTTTGGGGAAAGAAAGGAAGGAAGAATGGAAGGAAGGACAAAAGAGAGAGAAGAAGAAAGAAAACAAGAGGAAAGAAAGAGTGAGTCTTACTTATCTCCTGCCATCAGTTTTTAATTCAGCTATAAAAACTCTGATGGGTTTTCTCTGGCAATTCTCTTATAAACCAAAACACAATTGCTTCTGAGTTGTAGATGTTATGATGGTTGGCATTTACAGGCACAAGATCCAGCCGTTTTCATTTTAGCCTCTAGATCATTCATTTTCTGAAGACACAGATCACAAATAAGTATACAGACCCGTCCTCTGAGGTATCTAAGCATGCAATCCTTTCTGACCTGGTAACTATTTTTATTACTATCAACATTCATGAGTAGAATTAGCATCACAGTATGTTCATGAACAAAGCATCAGTAGGAGAGATCTGTGGCAAGCTCAGTGTAATTCCACCATAATCCTATTAACGCATGCCTGTTTCTTTAGCCTAGGGGAATCATTTCATAGTGAGCAAAGTTTATATTTCTAAATGATTGCTCTTTTTGAGTCATCAAAGACAGTCCTTGGTAGCTACACTTACTCATCCCCAAATTAAGTACCATCTTTTCCACGTGGTTCTGAGTGCGCACTTTGTCTTTATTGCTGTAAGTTTTATTTCTCTTGATTCAGGGGGCTACTGTCTTCATTAACTGACTTCCTGAATTATGTATTTAATCAAGAAATACTGTGAACCTAATTGTGCCAGGTGCTGTACCAGCTCATCAGATACTATCCCTGTTGCCAGAGGACAGATGTAAAAATGTAAACAGGCAAAGAAAATCACTTACATTCCGGTAAGTTATCTGATGGGAGCAAAGGATTAAGAAAGACAAAAGGGGGAGGACAGCAGGTTTAGAACTAGATCCTGAGCTGATACTGGGTGTGAGAGGAGCCCCGTGAGGACGGGCAGGGAGCATCCACACCTGGAGGGAGCAGATGTAAAGGCTGAGTTAGAAAAGAGAGTGTGAGGAAGCAAAATGGATGTAGGTGGCTGGAGGGAAATAACAAGAGGAGGGTCATGGAGGAACAGGGGGCGGGGTGACAAAAGAAAGTGGGAGTAAAATCTGTACACATTATCGGGATCTCAAGGCCTAGAAGGCAGCCCATGTTGACTGCCAAACACATGACCCACACTTTTCTTTGGAATCTGGGCCGAATTCAGCTCTTGGCAGTCCTGCACAGGCAGGGCCCTGGACCTTTGGGTAATCAGGAGTTTGGACGTCTAGTCCCAGTGATCTGAGAAGCCATCAAATGTGTTCGTGTAGGGGAAGGAGGGAGCTGAAATTCAATTCAAACTAAGTATCTCAGCATTTCCATTTTGCAGCATCCCTTGTCTAGTATTTACATATTTATTTATTTATTTAGAGGCAGGGTCTTACTCCAGGTTGCCCAGGCTGGAGTGCAGTGGTGTGATTTCAGCTCAGTGTGACCTCTGCCTCCTGGGTTCAAATCATTCTGCCTCAGCCTCCTGTGTAGCTGGGATTACAGGCGTTCGCCACCATGCCCAACTAATTTTTTGTTTTTTTAGTAGAGGCAAGTTTTCATGTTGGCCAGGCTGGTCTCAAACTCCTGACCTCAGGTGATCCACCTGCCTCAGCCTCCCAAAGTGCTGGGATTACTGGCCTGAGCCACCGCAACCAGCCCCTAGTGTTTATTTTTAATATTAGTATTTTCACCAGATACTTAGGGTGTCAGTTTTCCAGCTTGAACCTCCTGGCTGGTGGCACCTTTGTCCCAGTTTTGCTTGGCAGCTGAGCTTGTTCTACCTACTCCACTGGAAGGCTGTACTTGGCTCACGCTATTGGCCTCGATCCCGTGCCTGACAAGGGCAAGCCAGGTAGGAGCAGTGAGAGAAGTGTGAGCAAGCACAGGGTCCAGCCACTGCATACAGCCAGGTGTGCTGGCTGCAGCGGGGTGGGCAGCTCCAAGCCTAGCACAGATGCAAGGCTGTGGCTGAACCAGGGGTACTGCTAGTGGCTTCCACTGCAGACAGAGGGGAAAACGGTGGCACCCAGAAGCTTGGAGATGCTAGGAACTGCAGAGCCCCAAAGAGGGTGTCACAGCCCTGGCTCAGGGAGCTCCTAGGTCTGGACTCCATGAAGGGCCACAGCTCTTCTCTCCTCGTTGCCCACAATATGATGAGCAGAGGGCATGCTTCAGCCCTATTTATGTTACAGCTCTTTCAGTGCCCCCATTCAGCAGGTCCAAGTTCTTGATCTGTGTCCTGGAAGAATGAGGTAGACATAAAACTAGAGAGTAAGTAAGGCAGAGACGAGCTTCATTGAGTGACAGAACAGCTCTCAGGAGACCCAAGTGGTAGCTCTTTCCCGCAGCTGGTAGTCTGGAGATCTGTCCAAGTCTGGCCCAGTCTGGAGTTTTAATGGGTTCAGAAGGGAGGAAGTGCACATTGGATGGCCATGCCGGGCCAGGAAAAAGCACCTTAAGTTCTCTTAAAGGTGAGGTTTAACCAGGACCCACCCCTTTCTGCCCAGGAACCTTTCTGCCTCCTGTGATCAACATGTCCTCCGAGGCACCCAGGCTGTTAGTGCTGAGGGGCGCCTGCAGACCCCACTTGGCCTGCCTCCTGTGCTCATCAGAGCCCAAAGTCTGGAGGGAACTGAGGCAGCAGGGGGCTGGCGTGTCAGCACTGCCCTGAGTGCACACACACTCCGCTGGGTTGTGACAGTGCTTGGGCTCACCACAACTTTGTCAGAGTGGGCGCCGGGCGCGAGGAGAGGCCAGGGAGCAGGAGCAGGTACTTTTGAATGTGCAGGGGCAGTGAGGGGTTCCTGCCCCAAGAGCTCAGGGATGCCTGGGTCCGGAGCCCTGGCTGGGGGACTGCAACCACACCTAGGAGTGCAGGGCTCCAGCTCCTTAAGTAGGCAGGGGGCGGGGCTCCTGCCTGTTCCCAGCTCCTGCTGGCTCGTGGAGTGGCAGCCCCAATGTGCCTCCCCGCTGCAGCTGGTATCCCCCAGGTGCTGCTCCCAACGGGCCCTTGCCACCATCAGTATTATATTAAAATTAAGGACAATTAATATTATCAATACTAACTATTATTATATTAGTGTTTACATTGGTATTATCAGTTATATTTTATATGCTATTGTTAGCATTATTTTAGAAAGATCTGAAATAAACACTCTAACATTACAACTTAAGGAACTAGAAAAACAAGAACAAAAAAATGAAATTAGTAGAAGGAAAGAAATATCCGAGTAGATGAGTTTCTAATTTTTTCAGAGAAAAAAATCAGTAGAAATAAACAAAATAGAGATTTTTAAAAAATATATGAAACAAAGTTGTTTTTAGAAAAGATAAACAAAACTGACAAACATTTAGCTAGACTAAGAAAAAGGGGAAGACTCAAATAAAATCAGAGATGAAAAGGATACATTACAACTGATAACACAGAAATACAAAGGATCATAAGAGACTATTATGAACAGCTATGCACCAACAAATTAGAAAATCTAGAAGACATTAATAAATTCCTAGATACATGACAGGCTACCAAGATTGACTCATGATCATAGAAACCTGAAAAGACCATTATCAAATAATAAGTAATTTATCAGCAATAAAAAGTCTCCCATCAAAGAAAAGCCTAGGACCTAATGGCTTCACTGCTAAATTCTACCAAACATTTAAGGAAGAATCACTTCTTCTCAAACTCTTCCAAAAGATTGAAGAGAAGGAAATACTTCCAAACTCATTCTACAAGGCCAGCATTACCCTGATACCAAAGCCAGACAGGGATACAACAAAAAAAGAAAACTACAGACCAATATCCCTGATGAATATAGATACAAAAGTCCTCGACAAAATATTTGCAAATTGAATTCAGCAACACATTGAAAAGATTGTTTACCATGATCAAGTGAGATTTATCCTAGACGTGCAAAGATGGTTTGGCATACACATTAAACATGATACATCACATTAAAAAAAAAATCAAGGGCCTAGGGTGGAGTGCAGTGGCGTGATCAGGGCTCACTGCAGCACCAACCTCCTGGACTCAAGCAATCCTTCTTCATCAGTTTCTCCCGGAGCTGGGACCACAGACATGTGCCACCACGCCCAGCTCATTTTTTGATTTTTTGTAGATGGGGGTCTCACTTTGTTGCCCAGGCTGGTTTCAAACTCCTGGGCTCAAGTGACTCTCTCACCGCAGCCTCCCAAACTGTATAAGCATGAGCCACCATGCCTAGTCCCAGCATTTTTTTTTTAACATGAGCATTATGGCTGCATTTGGATGAAAATATATTATTTCAAAGTGGGGAATATAGACAAATAGTTATCTGTTCTGACTTAACTGGTATCCCAATTGTCTAATCTAACATTTAGGATTTTTAAAAATATTGTACAAGAAAGGATACCATAGGATACTATGAGGCTCAGGTATAAAAATACATATATTAATGTAATCCCTGAACAGCAATTTAACCAAAATTATGATGTAACTTAACTGGGAGGGTGAGAGGGTAGGTAGAGAGAGATCATGGTGGGTGAGCAGAAAAGGTAGAGGAGCCATAAATGATAATTTTCCCTATCAAGAGATGAACACATTTACCTAAAATTTAAAACCCGGCCAGGTGTGGTGGCTCACGCCTGTAACCTCAGCACTTTGGAAGGCCAAGGCGGGTGGATCACTTGAGGTCAGGAGTTCCAGAACAGCCTCGCCAACATGGTGAAACCCTGTCTCTACTAAAAATACAAAAATTAGCTAGGCATGGTGGTGGGTGCCTGTAATCCCAGCTACTCGGGAGGCTGAGGCAGGAGAATCTCTTGAACCCCAGAGACAGAGGTTGCGGTGAGCCAAGATCACGCCACTGCACTCCTGCTTGGGTGACAGAGTGAGACTCCGTCTCTAAATAAATAAATAATCTATAAATAGGAGTTTAAGCATGTTATTCTGAAATCTGGAGATAATTACTAGAAGAAACAGATGACTGCTCTGAAAATGACTCTGTAGAACAGAAATCAAGTCTGGAGCAAGATGGGAAGGAGGGCTCCAGTTTTTCAATAAGAGTCTTGAAACTATTTGACTTAAAATTATTATTAACACATAGAATTTTGATGCAATAAAAGTTCATTTTATTAAAAAAAAAGGAAATAAGTTGCCCAAAGGCAGTTCTAAACCTTATCACATAGTCTTCACTCACGGGAACACTGAGGGAACAATTGCTACTGGAGTTTTCTCTAAGAAGAAATGGACTGGGAAATAAAAGTGGCTACCAGACCAAGGAAGACTGCAGGCTCCCACATCTAGGCTCACGGACGTGCAGGCGCCAGTGCACAGATGGAAGCAGCTCCTCTCCTGGAGTCAGACTTGCTGGTTAGGTCCACATGTCCACTAATACATGGAATCTGATACCCGCAGCCCTACACCCAAGTGGGGTAGAAATCAGGTTTACCGCCCTGCCTCTGTCTCTTTACAGGCTTCCTTCAGCCTTCTCTTTTTTTTCTTGCCTGTTAAACTCTCCACTCCTTAAAAATCAAAAAAAGAAAGAGAGAAACCAGGTTTATATGTAGTAGCGAGGGACCTACCAAAGAGTGAACGACATTGGGAAAGAGCTGGCTATGAGTCTGATTTGACCGCAGATTCATTATAAAACCACCTTAAAACAAGGGGGTCGAGGAGGACCTGTCATCTCTGAGGTTGACAATGCCAGGAGAAAGACACCTCTCATTTAATGAGGCAGGAGTCCTGTTCAAGGGCAGAGAGAGGGCCCTGAAAGCCTGTGGCAGCAGAGCTTGCTCTGTTTGGGACGTCAGCTCTGGTAGAGCAGGAGCACCATCATCTCGGACAAACACTGCCACTTTAAATTCCTTTCTAGCCTCATGCATTTCAAGGAAATCGCTTCTCTTCTAACTACCAGCAGCCAGAAACAGCAGACAGGAAAACAGAATAGACAGCTGGGGCACAGAGGGAGGTGGGGGGAAAGTCTCTTAAGTAACTGCCAAACTTCACCCTCATACAGTGGGCCCCAGTAAAACAGTGGGCCTTCATAAGCACATTCCTTCCCTTCAGGTGCTTTAAGATAAGGAAGCCAAAAGCAGACTCGGGGGGGGGGGGTACGCCTGCAGCTGCAGGAAGATGCATGAGAACAGACGCACAACTCTCCCTCCCAGATAAGAGCAAAAAAGAGACGCAGAAGCAGTCCAAGCCTGTGATAAACTCTCCCACCCTGAGTCCTAAAAACTCTTAGTCTGTACGAGAGTGTGGCTCTGACCTAACTCGGCCAGAAGGCGCCTCTCAGGTTTATTCAAAATAAACCTGTCCTTGTTGATTGTCAAGCCACCCTTCATGTTTCTCTCCTCTTTAATTCTTACAAGCTCTAATTCAGACCAGGCAGGAACCCTGGGCAGGTTGGAGAGGGTGGTGAGAGCACAGAGACAGCTCAGTTCTGAGAAGCATTCCTGTGAGAACCTGGGCAGCTTTACTGTGCAAGCTCCCAACAGGGTCCTGTGTAGACTGCAGAGGCGCTGGGACCATGAGCATAGCTCATGCACCCAGCAGCAGAGAAGACTCACCCTGGGACCCTGAGAATCTACCAGAGCCCAGACAGAAGAGCTCATCTTTAGTGATGGCAAGTGGAGGGAATAAGTTCTTGGATGTCAAGAACCATAATTTAAGCATCTTTGTGCCCCTAACCGAGTCCTTCTCCCTAAGCCATGACAGATGCATGCATTTCTTTTACACAGCCTGTGTTCAACAAATGAGTGTTAGTTGTGGCTGAAAAGACAAGCATTAGTCTCTCAGGGCACCTGTTTGTATGTAACAGAAAACACTGTATTGCCAACCAAGTCCCCCGTCCCCACCCTGCCCCGGTAAAATATGTGTTTGCAAATGAAGAAATTCTTGGCTCAGGCAGATTCTCTCTAATAATTTTTGTCTTTTAATGAAAACTACAAATTCAGTTCTATTAATTCCCCAAGATACTAAACTTGTTAAATTCTTAGTAATAAGAGGCAGGCCTACTTTAGAGTCACATTTGTTAGGAGAATAATTTTTAAATTGTGGTTTCCAGAAATAAGTGAAATCTAATGGAAAAATAAAACACAAATATACAGATTACATTTTTTAAAAGTTAAATAAAAACAATTTGTAGAACCAAATCAGTGGCCTAGATTAGTGGTCAGGGTAGATTTTATTCAATAACATAGTAGTTTAAAATATCTGAAACACTCCACAACTAAAATTAAAAAAAAAATTCTCAGGTAAGAACATTCTGAAAGTACCCATCAGGAAGGGTTTTAGAAACCCTAATCCCCTCAGTCCCGCCCTCGCCTTCTGCTTTTTATTGTTGTTGTTTAATAGACTGTGTTTCAAAGTAGCTTTAGTTTCACAGCAAAGTTGAGCAGAAGGTACAGAGTTCCCAAAATAGCCCCTGCACACAGACACAACCCCTCCATTAGCACACCCTCCCCAGAGGGGAACGTTTGTTACGACTGATGAACTTTCATCCACACATCATCATTACCCAAACTCCATTGTTGATGTGAAGGGTTTACTCAGTGCTGCACATTCTGTAGGTCTGGACGAAGGTATAATGACATGTATCCAGCACTATAATACTAGGCAGAGTAGTTTCAGTGACCCCCGAATCCTCTATGTTCCACCCATTCATCCCTTCCTTCCCACTAGCCCTTGGCAACCACTGACCTTCTTAAGGTCTGCAGAGTTCGGCCTTTTGCAGAATGTCATGTAGTTGGAATCACACAGTATGCAGCCTTTCCAGACTGGCTGCTTCCACACAGTCACATGCATTTAAAGTCCCTCCACGTCTCGTCATGGCTTGATAGTTCATTTTCACTTCAGGTGTTCTAAAAGAAATATAAACTTGACTACTCAATATGCAAACAAAATCTCTTACTATCTGGATTATTCACATTCTAACCACAGTGTAGGACAAAGCTTCCTAAACATGTATTTCAGCTTAGTATTCAGTGGAGCAAGGTAAAACTGAGTGCAGGGGCACGGGAAGTGCACCCAGGAGTGGGGTGAGCGTGGGGGTAGGAGAAGCATGCACCCATGGGCTTCACAGTAGATGAAGGCAGGCAGAGGGCAGAGAAGAGAGCAGAAGAAGGAGCGGGGAAGGCAGGAAGGCATTTTCTGTTGGTCCTTTCTTTTTATTTTTATATATTTTTTAAGGCGGGGTTTCACCATGTTGGTCAGGCTGGTCTTGAACTCCCGACCTCAGGTGATCCACCCGCCTTGGCCTCCAAAGTGCTTGGATTACAGGCGTGAGCCACCGTGCCTGGCCATGTTGGTGCTTTCTTTTGCTACCTAAAACAGCATGGAAGAAGCAAGTTCTCTTAAAGAAATATCAGACATAAGGAAATGAAGGCGATTTTTACTTTTCTGTGCTTCAATCCCTACCCTCCTTCAGTCCATTCTCATAAGAATGATCTTGAAACCTTAATCAAGTCAGCTCTTAACTGTTCTTAACAGCCTCCTCTACACACTGTTGCCTCATCTCTCTGCATCCCTCTGTGGCATCCTCAAACTTGCTCAAGTGTTCCTGGCTCATACTTGCAATTCCCTCTGCCTAAGAAGCTTTCCCCCATCTATTAAGATGGCTTGGTCCCTGGCTTCTTAAAGGCATTTGCTCACATGTCACCTGCTTCCTAGGCTTTTCTTGGCAACCCTACCTGAAACAGAGTATCTTCTTCACACATACTCTCCCTTTCTTCTTTTTAAAAATCTTTCCCCACAGTACGGATCACCAGATAACAATATCTGGTAGAATCTAACATTGCATCAAAGTAATTTTCCATATAAGGTGCTACAAAATATTACAGTTCAGAGCTTAATAGTATAGATTTTGGAACAATGTCACCAGTAATTGAATCCTGGATCTGCCACTTACTGCTGTGTCACCATGGGTAAGTTAGTGAAACTCTCTCTGCCTCAGTTCCTAAATCCTTAAAATAGGGATAATGAGAGCACCTACCAAATAGTGTTATTATGATGATAAACGGATTAACACATAATGAGTTTAGAACTCTTATCTGGCTCAGGCTAAGCTCTCATTACATATTCGATCTGGTATAGACAGAGCAATGGAAGAAAATACAGAATCTAGAAACAGGCACAAGTATACATGGTAGTTTAGTATATGGTAAGTATTTCTTCACAAATTAATAAGAATTAAATTCAAGAATAACCTGCTAGTCATTTGTACAAAATGGGCCAGGAATGATGGCGCATGCTTGTAATCCCAGTACTTTGGGAGGCTGAGGCAGAAGGATTGTTTGAGGCCAGAAGTTTAAGACCAGCTAGAGCAACAGAGTGAACCCTGTCTCTACAAAAAATATAAAAATTAGCTAAGGGCCAGGTGTGGTGGCTCACCCCTGTGATTCCAGCACTTTGGGAGGCCAAGGCAGGCAGATCACTTGAGGTCAGGAGTTCTAGACTAGTGTGGTCAATATGGTGACCACCTCTGCTAAAAATACAAAAATTAGCTGGGTGTGGTGATGCATGCCTGTCGTCCTACCTACTCAGGAGGCCAAGGCAGAAGGATCATTTGAACTCAGGAGTTTGAGGCTGATCATGCCACTGCACTCTACCCTGGGAGATAGAGTAAAAGTCTGTCAAAAAAAATAAATAAAAGAAGAAGAAGAAGAAAGATTCATCCATACTGCAAACTTGTATTAACGTAAATTCTTGATGAATCAAAGGTTCTTGCAAAACCATAGATTCAAATGAAAAACAAACTATAGAAATATTAGAAGAAAACACAGGGATCACAGAGAATAGACACCTACAGAATTACTGACATAACAACATGTTTAGATCTTAAATAGTAAGACTGTAATAAGATCCACAATCAATATCATTTGTGTAAATAATAAATTTATCCACAAAAGCTGCAATGCATGTTTTGCAGGAACACAGACAAATCAAGCGATATACAAAAAACACATTATAATGATTGACCATGGAGAGTGGAGAAAAATAAAAGTGGTAAATGGGAATGCTGAAACTTATCTGTGAAAATGTAAGTTACAAATAAAAATTATTTAAATACAGCTTATATTTTAGTTTAAAAAAGATTTACTTAACGTCCAGTAAATGTGTTTTAAAATAGAACTATTAGGCTGGCTGAAGTGGCTCATGCCTGCAATCCCAGCACTTAGGGAAGCTGAGGCAGGTGGATCACCTGAGATCAGGAGTTCGAGACCAGCCTGGCCAACGTGGTGAAACCCCATCTCTACTAAAAATACAAAAATTAGCCGGGGGTTGTGGCATACGCCTGTAATCCTGGCTGAGGCAGGAGAATCACTTGAAGCTGGGAGGTGGAGTTTGCAGTGAGCCGAAATCATGCCACTGCACCCCAGCCTGGGTGACAAGAGCAAAACTCTGTTTAAAAAAAAAAAATTTATAATTCTGGTGTTCAGTGTCAGTCTGTTCGCCAAGTAAATAATTGTTGTTACCCTTCACACATGTAATATCTAGGTCCAGAAATAAACAAATAAAGTAATATGAATTGTTTCATATTATAAAATGTTCCTTAGCTGCCATGTTCAATGGTTGTAAATATCATGGAACCATGAATGGAACATGAGGAGAAACAAATAATTATACGCTCAGCAGTAGTGCAAATGATAACTTCATTATGCAAAGCACTTTTTGCAGTTATGATGCTTGAGTGGAAAAATTGAGCAAGTTAACTTGTTTTCTCTTACCTAAGCACTTCCACCATTCAAATTCTCCTGTACAGTGAAGCACTGCCTGTCTTGTGTTTGCCAAGTCCCACTCAGCCCCTCAGGACATTCAGACATAGTAATCTTTCATTTTAATGACAAGCAACATGGACATGTGTTTCTATAGAGCCTGAAAGGTGTTAACCAAGAGAGTGGGTGGGTAGGGCTTAGGGTTCATGGGTCCTGTTCACCCACACTGAGCACTGAGCATTGAGTGGCAAACCATCCACGTTCTCCTTAATAAACTTAGAGGTGTGCGTGTGTTTGTCATATGTGGGGACATTTAAAGCATTGCCCAAGACTGGAAACTGTTGCTTATGGCTAAGCCACCCTGGTTTTAGGACTGTACCCATTCTGGCTCACCAGCTTGGGAGTGAAGGAAGGAAGAAGGAGATTGGCGTTTTATTAAAGTCTGGATTTTAGCAAAGTAGGGCTGCATGTTAAGGAAATACTTGTTTTTCTTTTTTTTCTCTTTTCTTTTTGGGACATAGTCTTACTCTGTCACCCAGGCTGGAATGCAGTGATGCGATCATGGCTCACTGGAGCCTTGGCCTCTAGGACTGAAGTGATCCTCCCATCCCAGTCTCCTTGGTAGCTGGGACTAGCCAGCATGCTCAGCGAGTCTTTTAGTATTTTTTGTAGGGATGCGGTCTTACTATGTTGCCCAGGCTGGTATCCTGAGCTCAAGTGATCCACATGCCTCCCAAAGTGCTGGGATTACAGGCGTGAGTCACCGTGCCTGGCCTGGGAAAACAATTTCTGTAAAGGAAAGAGGGATATTTCTCAAACAGCAGGACACTGGGAAGCCAGAATGAGTGTGATAGAATGAGGACACTGAGAGAGATGAGAAGACTGGAAACTCAAAGAGCAGGTTTGGGAAAGATGGTGAAAAAATTACTGGCCAGAAAGAATTTTCAAATCTATCTTCTATTTTGGAGATGGAGTACGTTTCTTTTTTTTTTTTTTTTTTTGAGATGGAGTCTCTGTTGCCCAGGCTGGAGTGCAATGGTGCCATATTGGCTCATTAAAACCTCTGCCTCCCAGGTTTAAGCGATTCTCCTGCCTCAGACTCCTGAGTAGCTAGGATTACAGGGGCACATTACTATACCCCGTAAATTTTTGTATATTTAGTAGAGATGGAGTTTCACCATGTTGGCCAGGCTGGTCTTGAACTCCTACCTCAGGTGATCCAGCCACTTTGGCCTCCCTGAGTGTGGGCATTATAGGCGTGAGCCACCATGCCCAGCTGAGATGGAGTACTTTCGACTGCTAGAGAGATTGGTAGGTGGTTCTACAGCTTGATAGATGAAGCAGTGGGTGGAACAGGCTTAGAAGGTAAAAGAGTCACTGTCCTGTTTGTGGATGTTCCCAGCACAATGTCAAGGAATGGAAAGAGAAGACTGCGTCTGCTGCTGAACGTCTGTTGAGAGAGTATCCAGGAGGTTTTCCAGACTTTAACAGCCGAGTGTGGGTTCCATTCGCTGTGAACTTCACTGAAGTGAGCAAAAATCACCTGTGAATGTACAGTACCTGCAAATTAGCAATAGCAGCAAGTAGGAAAGAAGTTGCTGGGAAATGGTGTGAAGTAGCATGATAGCTGCCAATTAAAAAAATTACAGTAAATGGCAGGAGTGGTGGCTCACACCTGTAATCGCAGCACTTTGGGAGGTCGAGGTAGGCGGATCACCTAAGGTCAAGAGTTCAAGACTAGCCCGGCCAACACTGTGAAACCCCGTGTCTGCTAGAAACACAAATTTAGCCAGGTGAGGCAGCGAGTGCCTGTAATCTCAGCTACTCAGGAGGCTGAGACAGGAGAATCGATTGAACCCAGAGGCGGAGGTTGCAGTGAGCGGAGATCACACTACTGCACTCCAGCCTGGGCGGCAGAGTGAGACTCTGTCTAAAAAAAAAGAGGGAGAGAGATCCAAGATGGCCGATTAGCAACAGCTCAGGATTGTAGCTCCCAGTGAAATTGCAGAGAGTGAGTGGACACTGCAATTTCAGACTAATTTCTGTTGCCCACAAACTGGGAGCTACTCAGTGGAGGAGCCACACGGGTCGCCAGCGCGACTCTTTTGGCTGGCGTGGCTGTTTTGCCGGTGCCCTGGCATGGCTCGGCGCTTCTCTGTGCGGAGTATACGGGACTGGGTGCCCTTTGAGTCGGCCTCAGCTGGTCCTGTCCCCACAAGGAGAACAGCAATTGGAAGCGCTGAGGACTGAGAGTTTGACCAAGCAGAAGAAAGGATATCAGAGGTCAAAGATCAACTCAATGAAATAAAACAAGAAGGCAAGATTAGAGAAAAAAGGGTAACAAGGAATGAACAAAGTCTCCAAGAAATATGGGACTACGTGAAAAGACCTAATCTACGTTTGATCGGTGTACCTGAATGTGACAAAGGGAATGAATCCAAGCTGGAAAATACTCCTCAGGATATTATCCAGGAAAACTTCCCCAACCTAGCAAGGCAGGCCAATTTTCAAGTCCAGGAAATATAGAGAACACCACAAAGATATTCCTCAAGAAGAGCAACCCCAAGGCACATAATCGTCAGATTCACCAGGGTTGAAATGAAGGAGAAAATGCTAAGGGCAGCCAGAGAGAAGGGTCAGGTTACCCACAAAGGGAAGCCCATCAGACTCGCAGCAGATCTCTCAGCAGAAACCCTACAAGCCAGAAGAGAGTGGGGGCCAACATTCAACATCCTTAAAGAAAAGAACTTTCAACCCAGAATTTCATATCCAGCCAAACT